>PVIU01025013.1:0-24483 GCA_004026605.1 Ondatra zibethicus
GATATTAATCCACAGACATACAAATACCTCATTTTTGTCAAAGGAGATAAAAGTTATAAAATGGAAAAAAGAAAGCTTCTTTCTGTTGCTGGCCTAAAGAGGATGTTGATATGTAAAAGAGTGAAAATAGATCCATACCTATAACCTTGCACAAAATTCAAGTAACTGCAAGTCTTAATGCATTTTTGTTAAATATAATCTTACTATGATAAAGTCAAAATCTTCCTTTTTAATTAGATCAAAAGGAGGAAGTGCTGAGGAATAATCCTTCTATACACTGTCAATATGTACTACCCTCATTGGCTAACAAAAAGCTGACAGGTTGGTAGCCGGGCAGGAAGTTAGATGGGATAATCAAACTGAGAATGATGCAAAGGAGGGAAGAATCAGAGGAGATGCCAGTCAGCCACAGAGGGATCAGGACATGCTAGAAGACAGGTAAAGCCATGAGCCATGTGGCAGAATGTAGATTAATAGTAATGGGTTAATTTAACTTTTAAGAACTAGCTAGTAATAAGCCTGAGCTATCTGCTGAGCACATGTAAGTAAAGTGAGCCTGAGTGATTATTTGAGAGTGGCTGCAGGATAGGAAAATTCTCTCCACAATGGACTCCTGTAGAAGTGATCTTAGTGCAAGAGTAAATAACTCTACTAGAAAAGTCAGAGCAAACTTAGACATCAGCTATGAAATGTGGAACATTTTTGAATCAGAAAAGATCTGCCTGTAGGGTGTACTTCAAAGACAGTGGAACTTCCTTCTTCACAGATGATGCCTGTGATCAATTCTCCTTATAATCTAACACACTCTGGAAATTTCATAAAGTATGAATCTTACTGGAGATCACATGACTTTGTGATACAATGTATTTTTGAAGGGTTATCCTAATAAAAGGTGATAAAATCAAATTTATTGTGATTATAAATTATATATAAGGGATGATGGCATAAAATGAGGCTACTGGGTTTACAACATTTTCCAAGACATAAATTTACTGTTCATATAAGACAGTAAAGTTTGGAGATACGTCTCAGTGTCAGAGCCTGGACAAGGTCATGGATTTGATGTTCAGCAAATACGTACACATACACACAGTGACACACACACACAGTGACACTCACACAGAGGCACACACAGACACAAACATAGACCCAGAAACACACAGACAAATAAAAAGTGATAGATTTTCCAACTATGAATTCCAAGCTTGATTGATGAGCTTGTATAATTTTTGAGTCAGAATAGACAATAAGGAAAATAAAAATACTTCATGTTACTACTAGGATGCTGTGTATAATCATCTGCTCATCACAGCTAAAGTGAGACCATTTCCCCACTTCACATGGCAATTTCTTGTCGGAACAGCAACTGGATCTTATACTATTTTGAATCGCATGAGTGTACATTCTTGGAAATTAAAAAATACCTCACTATATAATGTGCAAGCTTAATTTCTCTTGAACTTTACTATAAACTTTAGAGACAAATCATTTTATAGTACTGGCTTAGAAATTTACACTCACTTTGTATAGAAATTCTAAGAGCCACGTGGTCAGTTAATCAGAACTTTAACATGGACATGACTGACAGTAAAGGCTACGTGCCTTTCTGAGCTACTACCTAATGAGTCTAAACTATCAAGAGAGTAATTATGATACAATTTTTTTCTATTTCTGATGACCCATTGTCTAATTCTGGTAGATGTTAAGGTTGTAAAAATGGAAATAATATAGTAACATGCACATTCCAGTGTGGTATGTTCACAACTAATTTATTTGAATTTACTTGTGAAACTTCAGTTGATTAAGGGAAAAACATGGTTGGCAATAATGTTTTGGATTCTTATGTTAGTATGCATATATATCCATTAGCATTTTCACTGGGTACTGTGGCACCCACTGTGTGACATACCTGGGCAATACAGCAGGCAAAGGATATCTTCAGTCTCAAAAAGTAACATGGTAATGGAAAACACTTTAAACAAGGACATCAATTGAATCTGTATATACATGCACAAAGATTATTTGTACAGACACAGACACACACACACACACACATAATATTGGTTTACTACTAAAGGAATCACAAGACAGGAAAATGTGGAAAGGAAGGTGCTGCTTAGATAGGGTTCAGAACAGACTCTGCTGAAGTATACCAGAGAAATGTTTCATCCTTAACCATCTGAAGCAAGATTTTCTTTCATCCTTCTGAATACAAGACAGTCAAGGGGGCTAGTTAATTAAAAATGGATGAGCAATGATCTATTTACATGATGGTATTTTAAAAATATAAGTTTTACAAATAAAGAAAATGTACAGTTCTTCTGTGTGTGACTCTGGTGGAGTAGAAAGTGAATAAGGATTCCAAGTCTTTCCGAGAAATCACTGCATGTAAACACTGAGAACCTTGGCCACAACATTGCAGCTGCTTATGTGAAAACAGAGTGTAAACATCATCACAGAGCTTTTAAGCCAGTGGTTATCAACCTGAAGGTCCTGACCCCTTGGAAGTCACATATTAGATATCCTGCATATCAGATATTTACATTACAATTCATAACAGTAGAAAATTGCAGTTACGAATAGCAACGAAAATAATTTTATGGTTGGAGGTCACCGCAACATGAGGAACTGTATTAAGGGGTCACAGCATTAGGAAAGTTGAGAACCACAGCCCCAAGCATTACTGTCTGGATAAGATTGGCTGTGGAGGCCGCTTTAATCCACTTTTCCTGACCTTATTTTCTTTTTGTCATAAAGTTCCAAGACCTTAAGGTCAGAGTGTGCCATGCTAATTTTGCAATGCAGTTCTTCACTATAAAATGTAGTGGTGCTGGCAAATGGAACAAAACAAAATTCAGACAAGTGAAAGCTATGGTGGAATTTCTCTTCTCAGGAAAACCACCTTGATTCTTTAGTAACCTGTCCTTTTCACATAGTTCTATTATGAACTTGGTTTTCGGTTTCTTGATACAATGTTACTGCTACAATTAATTTATTTGAAAATTCTGGATTGAGATGAAGCAGTGGGAGTGGCAGCGTGACTGCAGAGTCAACAACAGAAAATCTTATGGTCTCAAAAACTGACTTTGAACTTCACTTCCATTTTTCTCAAGGATACGTGGTGCACTGTGAATATGCTATCATCTGAGTTAAATATAAGTAAGGTCGTTAACCAAGAAAAACAATATATAGAAAATATAAAATTGGAAAGCTCTTCATTTTGGTTAGCAACAATGAGTTTCATCCTTTTCACGTTCTCTTCGAACTCAGGAGAATGAAGTCTTCATTCACATAATGCCAAACCGGCACAGACATTTAGGATTGTGAAACTGTGGTCAAATCCTAACAGACACACTCTGCCTGGTTCACGAAATCTGACAGGATCCCTGCTGGAGGCGATAAGTATGTGGGCATCATGCACATTGGGCCCCTGGCCGCGCAACAAATGCTGACAACTTGGCAGCTTCTCAGTCAGATAGCCACTTACTCTTCCTGAGATGCGGATAGAGTAACAGCGACTGGAACTTTAATTATGGGCCAACACCTAGTAAATCTCAGCTTCAGTTGTTTGGAGGGCAAGGCTTTCCTTGTTAAATATCTTTGAAAGCATCATTGCCTGTTTCAATGTATGAAGGAACTCCTCCACACGTTAAGTAAACTCTACCTCCACAACTAACAGATTGCAATATTAAAATAGCTAGATTTAGAATTTATTAATTCAGTAGTT
The DNA here is from genome assembly GCA_004026605.1 of Ondatra zibethicus. Taxonomy (NCBI): domain Eukaryota; kingdom Metazoa; phylum Chordata; class Mammalia; order Rodentia; family Cricetidae; genus Ondatra; species Ondatra zibethicus. Next base: position 3,728 of record PVIU01025013.1, read on the forward strand.
TATTGAAATTGTGATTTAGTAGAAAAAATGAGTCTTATAAACAAATGTGATGACGATGAATGGTGACCACAGTCACATATACATGCACATGTACACACACACATACTTGTACACACACTAAATCAATATACAAACTTTTGAAGCAAAAGCATTTGAAAATCCAGAATGCTTAAAACTTTTTTTATTCAAGAGAAAAACATTTTTTTTGAGCCAGGGTCTCTTTACTAAGCTGAGGCAGTCGTAAAATTCTCAACTGTCTTGCCTCAGCTTGGTGAGTGCTATAATTACAGGTGTGTATCACCACATCTGGATTCACAGATTTTGAAGGTGTCAATATCATGAAAGGAACCTTACAGTTAAAAGTTTATAAAGATTCTAGCAATCTTTTGTAGAGTGTCTATGTGGTATTTCCTCCGAGGAGAGCCTTAATCCCTTTGCAAAGCTAGAGTATAGAGATCTGATCAGTTCCCATGGATAACTGACAACCTTGAAAATGATGTATACCTGTTCTGCTGTATATGGATCATTATTCCTTTCATGCTAGATAATGAACACAGACTGAGTTCAGCCCAAGTCAAAGTGACTAACTACACTGACCTCGAAACTTGGACCGTGCAGCACTTCCAGGGCTGAGTTAGATCGGAAGTCCCCCTGCTTTTTTCTTTCTTTCTTTTTGCCACCTTCACAAGCCCAAGCATCCATTTGCCCAAGCATCCTCAGTCTAGATATTCTCTCTTCAGACATAGATTTTTGGCTCAGAGACTCTCCTCTTTCACTCATGTTATGATAGAAGCTTGAGACATGCCCAGCGTGGAGATGTTCCAGCCATACTGTTTCTGTCCCAAAAGTCTCCATCTCTATAGTTACCTGTGTTGAGGGTAGGTGTCAAGCTTCATTTCAGTTATATCTTACCATTGTCTTTAACCTCACTTGCTTTAATAAATTGCTACAAAACTTAAAACAAAAGAGAGCAACCTGATGAAAACCCGTCTGCATTAACGAAACTCATTCAGTCTGCTGAGGGCTGCCGAAAAACACAACCAAGGTGGCTGCTACAGTGCAATGTTTGTTTTTAACCCTACATGTGGAAACAGCGCTGTCTGGCAATTCTTCCTTTCTGCTGCTTGCCATTTGGAGTCCCTAGCTTCACAATCTCCAATGGCTTTGATACTCTGATGCCTTTTCCTCTCATTAGATAATCTCACCTCCCATTTCTTCAGCAAAATACATCATAGTTGGTAACTATTGCCTTAGTCCCCTAAGACCAGTAATCCCATGCTACACAAGGACTTCTGGATCTAATTCTCTCTTTTTATTTTCCCACTTGAAATCAATCACTATTCAGCACTATTTTGCTCTATCTTCAGCTCTCTCTCTCTATCTCTCTCTCTCTCTAATGACTTTATCTCTTAGTATTTACATATACCCAATTTATTTACATTCTAAATATGCTCCTCTACATCTTCTCAAAGCTATTTAATTTCTGTACAAATATGTCAACTTTTCACCTTTCATTTTTTTACTATCTGCTCTTTAAATGGCTGGCATTGCCATTCTCTGAGATGCGCCTGTCAGTAACAACTGATAAATGTGTGTCTGTACTGTGCATGGTTTGTACTGCTCACTTCCTAACACATGCAGCTTAGGTCAGCTGACACTCCGCATAGGAAGCCAACTGAAAGAATGATTTCAGAAAGCCAAAATTCTAATCATCAATGTAACATGGATAGTTAAGATAATAACAAAGCAAATATGGTTTATGTAAGTGTAAATATGTCTATATTCAATATGGAATTACACCATTACTATATTCTAGTAATACATAAGACTTTAATAACCTGAATAATGCTAAAAAATAAATATGAGAAACTCCTGGAGTAGAACCTCAAACTGATTAATTGGACTAAAGTGAGCTGCAGCCAAGCTGGAAATAACTCCTACAAAGGGAACTTTGATGTTGTCTTGTTAGATCAACACTCCAGGCTCACCCATGAGCAGCACCAAGCACTAAAAAGACACTTTGAGGTAGGCCTAGACCCAAACATGGAGATCTGCCAGGTCTTGGCTGACAGAACTCAAACTGATAGAAAGAGACATTAAGATTTGATTCACTTTTTGAAGGAAGAAGATATAGCTCAAGCAGTTGTCCAAGGCTCACAGAATGCAGCTGAGGCACAGGGTATACAATAAGTCCAATGTCAGAGTGCCAACACCAGAGAGGAACACTGGGTACACACCAATGTTCCTCCACCTAGTTTGCATTAGCCTCCTGTTCTTCCAATACAAATAGCACCATCCAAAAGATGGGCAATTAGACAGAACCCTGAGAATATATCCTAAAACACCAATCTGGGGCTCCCTGAAACTTGTAAGCCTTGGAGGAGCTCAAATTCTCTTCTGGGTACCAAAGCACAGGGCATGTCATGGGATTTCTGAGAGCGTGTCATGGTTTGGCTTTCAGCTCACTCTGGTTTACAGCCTCACTAATCCCTCTGCCATGCCCACTTTGAGGCTTTTATTTTATATGGTGGGTGTTTTGTTTGGGACTGGTCTGGGACTTGTAGCTTTTACCTCCCAGGTGCTAGGTTTCACAGTGAGTGTGGTGATTTCGTTGGTTGGGGTATTTTTTCTGTTCTTATGGGAAATTTTTTCATACATTCATTTTTATTTTCTTTTGCTTTTTACCTCTTTGAGGCAGTTTTATGTACCATCTGGTCCTAGCATTGGCTCCTTTTGTTATATGTTATTCAGCGTGCTTGTTGGGAGAGGGCTTTCATGTCTATCTACAGCATGTTGCTAATATGTTATTCACAGAAATTAAAAAATAAAAATAAAAGTGAATTTTGTAGCAATATTTTGAAAACAATTCAGTGATATCTACTATTATTATTTCCAGTCATCATTGAACTGACGTCCCAAGTACATTAACAAAAGAAAAAAATAATAGTTGTAAGACAACAAAAAAGGGGTAATAACTATTATTAAATGCAGATGATAGGACAATTTGGAGTAATTGAACAACAACCTATAGATGATTTAAGAATTAAAAGCTTAACAAGAAAGGTGGATATAAAGTTCAATCAAAATATCAGTGTGATTTTAATATGTTACCAATGAACAGAAAAAAATTTAAAATATATAATTTTTTAGTCATGGAATATAAATTAAATGACAACTTTCTCAAATAAATTCCCAAATATTTTTAAAAGATATTAAGGATATACCATAAAGTTCCATTAAAGGAAGAAGGTACAAATGACTATATATCACATTGTCCATCTTTGTGTACATAAACTTTCAGACTAAGCATGATGTCTCTGTCAGAAGGGCAGTAATAATGAGGGCATGTACTAGCTAAGAAAAATACCTTTTACTCAATCTAGGCAGAGATAACACTGGTAAATATGATTATTAAAATGAATAATACACTTAATATTGTGGGAGAATGCATTAAAATCATATCTAAAAAGAACTGCAAGCATAACAGAACTTGAAAAATGGAATTTCATTTTTTCTTATTCCACATATCCCAATAAGTTAGTAGGGAGTCAAAAGACCTGAGAATAAAAGGCAGAACACTACAAACCTTTGCAAGATACCCAAATGATAGATGATTAGAGTAGGGAATGATTTCTGAATAAGAATAAATATCAACAACCATAGAAAAATATTTATAACAGAAGCATATTTAAACGTGCTAAGAATGCCAGTAAAACCAAATCATCAGGGAAAAATAATCCTCATAATTTAATTAAGTAATAAAGAACAAATTCTTGGTGTTTTTACATATATCTCTGTACATCTCTGAGTAACATTTGCAAGAAATAAATGACATCTCTACCTTCCCAAAAGATAATGATCAATCAGAGAAAGAGAGAAAAAAGGCAAAACAAAACTTGAAAGAAATATGAAGTAAAAGAGAAATATGAGATGCCAAAAATAGGAAACAGAATATTTTATAGTTAGAGAATTTAAACCGAGAAATTGAAAGTATATTACTATCTCTAAAAAAATAGTAATAGTTTTTTTACATAAAGCAAAGAAAACCAGCCTACAAACCACAATCCCAGAGAACTTAGAGAACAATAAGGACACTAAGAGAGACTTACATGGATCTAATCTACATGGGAAGTCGAAAAAGACAAGATCTCCTGAGTAAATTGGGAGCATGCGGACCTTGGGGGAGGGTTGAAAGGGGAAGGGGAGAGGCAGGGAAGGGAGCAGAGAAAAATGTAGAGCTCAATAAAAATCAATTTAAAAAAGGAAAAGAAAAAATAAATGAAATAAATAAGAAAGTACATTCCTATCTCAAGAAATTAACAGAAGCTTAGAAGTCTGACAAATTAGGATGTGGTTGGGTCATGTGGCAGCAAGAACTTACTTTATACTGGTGAGGTAAGTGAAAATGGGTACATTTCATTAAAGGGTTTTGACACTATCCAGGAATGTCTAAAGCATTGCATTACAAATCTATTCCTAAACATACACAAAAATTTAAGCACAAGTACAACAGTATTTACCCAATAAGTATATGTAAGAACAACGTAACTGTCTAAAATGGAAACAGTGTAATAAATTGTGGTAAATTCATAAAATGTAAAAAAATGTAACCATATAAATTAATTAATTTCTACTACATGTTCCAGCAAGGGTGAATAAGAAAAACAAGGTAGAATTCTAAATGTAGAAAGATGATATGCAAGACTGAGTACAAGTGTGAATACTGGCAAAATTTAGTTCCTAAGGTGATAAAGTAATTGAAACTATAAGCGAGTGTTCACATTAAATTCAGACTAACGGTTCCACTGCTGTGGGTCAGGCTTGCTGTTTAAACAATTCACTATGGTATTCTGTGTTTATGCCATTTTCTATATTTTTGAATCTTCACCAGCAAACAAAGATTAAAATACACCAAGATAGTTTAACTTACCACAAATTTACTGAGAAACTGTTATATCCAGTAAGAGCAACTCCTAACTTGACTGTTTGTCTAAAACATGTCAGCACAGGAAGGAAGTGCATCCAGTACCATTTAGTCTCAACACAATCAACCTCAGACACTAACACCACTATACTTACCAGTTCTGTAGAAAAACTCGCCATCAGTTTTTCCCTACACAAACTTGTAAAACTAGGAAGATTAAAGTACAAAAAAAGTCATTTCTCCAAGGACTTTTGTGTTTATCTTTGGAAGAGCCAAAGTCATGGTATTCTGACAAACATCATTTATTGATTCTTAGCTGTTTCTGTGATCTGCAGAATATACTAAAAATTATTTTCTGTAAGTATAATCCCCTCACATAGGCTACACACAAAATTCTAGTATGTCACCTTTTATAGCGGACTTTCAGTATTACAATATTACATAATATTAAACTTATCCAAACACTTACTCTGATTTTGAGCATTTTACAAACTAAAAATCAAACAGCTTTACTTTATCTAAATACTGAATTAGCATTTTATAAAAGCATTATTGTAGTAAATGTAATGGGATACCATTTCCATGAACAAGCACTATGCTATTTTCTTCTATCATTGTCATTATTATTATTATTATATTTTTGCTAGCTTTTCAAGATAGGGTTTCTCTGTGTAATCATGGCTGTCCTGGAACTCACTCTGTACATCAGGTTGGCCTTGAACTCACAGAGCTCTGCCTGCCTCTGTCTCCCAAGTGCTGGGATTAAAGCCTTGTGCCACCACTTCCTGGCCTTTTATATTATTCTAAAGCATGAATCTAAATAATTGTTGCATCCTTCTTATGTACCTAAGAGTACCCCAAGTCCCCTGACCCTCTGTCTGAGGATTGTCCTCCCTTCCTTATCCCTCCACACATTCTCCTTGGAAGATGCATACTTTAATGATACTGTGATCACATTGCAGAAAATTACATGGCAAAACCACAATAGCACAAAGAAAAAAATTAGAAGTTCAGGCTTACTTTACGGACACCTCTGCCAAGTTCTTCGCCATAGTTCGTTCCAAGGATTTCAAAGTGCACATTGGGGTTACCTCCATTTTCTCCAAATTCTAGGTCTCCAGTCAATCCATTAACTCCACCCTAAATGAAGGAAATAGAAACTTATCTAAAAGTTCAGAAAAAGCAAACAATTAACAATAAAGGATAAGAAGAAGTTATAAACACTCTATTTCTATTTATAAAATAAAATTTCAAAGAAAATGCATATTAAAAGGCTAATTTTAGTAGATGTACAATGTAGCAGTTTCTTCTGATTTCTGCATCTAGAACAGCCTCAAAGCGGCAGCTCAGATGATCCAGTCTCACAGAATACTCCAGTCAGGACTAGACCATAATCCTAAATTGTCTTTGGATCTCATAAGATTACCAGTGCCCCTAGTAATCAGGAAGTAGCCTAGAAAACTATATCCATGTTCCCAGAAAATGGATTATGGCTGTCTTTGTTTAGCGTATTGGTTACAAGTAGCTGTTAATAATGGAGAGGAAAAGAAACTAGATTTAGAGCTATTGTTTTGAAAAGAAAACAAGGGAAATGCTGTGGAATAATGCACTTGTACACTACAAGATTTGTCATGAGTATTGGTTTAATAAAATGCTTATTGGCCAGTACCTAGGCAGGAAGCAACCAGAGTAGGAGAATTCTGGAAAGAGAAAAGGTAGAGAGACAGACATGGTCACCAGTCAGACACAGAGGAAGCAAGATGAAAATGCTGAACTGAGAAAGTGTACCAAGCCACATGTCTAAACAGAGACAAGAAATAGGGCTAATTTAAGTCTTAAGAGGTAGTTAATAATAAGCCTGAGTTAATAGGCCAAACGGTTTATGATTAATATAAGCCTCTGTGTGTTTATTTGGAACAGAATGTCTGTGGGATTGGGCAGGACAAAAACTTCCTTCTACAGTACAACATACCCAGGAGTTCTATTGAAAATCACCTTAAAAGTGGTTAAATTCAATCTTGTCAACTTGCCAGAAAAATTGATTTATGCCCTAACAGACAATTACTGCTCCAAATGTCCCTGGTTAGAGCTGAGACTCAATTCCACACTGAGGATTTGGTGACCACATCTTGTGATGCAAGGGGTGTCTCACCAGAATACAAGAAGCTCCAAGAAACCCAAAGAAGCTATTCTACTTTGACAATTCCACCCAAATTTAATCTAAAATTATTTCTAGGAACTTTGAAATTTACCATTTAAAAATATTTAAGGTTTATTTTATTCCTGTGAATTTATTTTTCAAACTATAACAATAATTGAATATATTATTTCCTAAAGAGCAAAGAAAAGATTTTGAATTATTTCATAAGAAATATGCTGTTAGCCTGATTTACAGATTAAACAGTGTGGGTACAAATAAAAAAATATATTTAAAAATATTATATGGTGTACTATCAATATGTATGATTTTATATTTTGTATAATGGCTATAAATATACAATTAAGAAATATGATAAATTATGAATTTATATAAGCAAAGGTAAAATGGGCTTGAAAACGGTTTGTGCCCACAGTTGGTTTTGCTGGTGTTGAGGCTCTAGAAATCTCCAGACTTCATTGTTCACTCAGCATGACAGATATTCACTTTCTCTGCAGATGGCCATGTGGGACTTTCCTGCCTCTTGCTTAAAACTATTTTTCACTTTGTGCTATCAACCTTCACATTACTTAGAGTTTTAACCTCACTGTGATGTTCACAGCTGCTTTACCAACAGAGCTTTGGCTGTGAACTGGCATTTATTTTGACGACAAATCATCTCAGCTTGTGAACTGCTCCAGTTATCACCTTTACAGTTGTGATGCCTAAATGTGTAATAATTTTCTTAATCTGTAACATCATTTCAGTCCCTCTTGGTTGGCTTTAATCTCATACTTCGTTTCTGTCTTCCAGAAACTCACAGAATGCTACCTTCATAAAATAAGTTCAGAAAACTGTGTTTTCACCATGTTTCCAATCTTTCCTATAAATTTCAATATTTAATTTACAGCAGTATAATTAACAAACAAGTTTTTTTTTGAGACAGGGTTTCTCTGTAGCTTTGCAGCCTGTCCTGGAACTAGCTCTGTAGACCAAGCTGGCCTCGAACTCACAGAGATCAGCCTGCCTCTGCTTCCCGAGTGCTAGGATTAAAGGCGTGCACCACCACTGCCCGGCTCAAACAAGTTTTTTCAATCAGTAATTTATTGATTCATACAGGAATTAAAATGATTTATTTTTATCAAGGCTGAATCTGTTGAATTTTACATGCCTATGTTTTTTCTTTTCATATGAGTTAGCAGTAACAAGCATAGGACTTCACCAATGGCAAAGAGATATAACAGATAACAGCCGTTCAGAAACTAACCAATTAGCTTAACTTACTTGTTTCAATTTCTATATCTTCTAAATGGATAACAAAGCATTTTTCTCAGAGTATTGTCACTGATATTAGCATACTGTACATGTAAGTAATGCAGAGGAGTGCTTCCTGTGTTTAGAGCTCAGCTACTATTTTCACCACATTTGGTCAGTGTTTTTCTGGCCCTATTTTCAGAGACTTTCTTTTTTTTTTTTCCAGATGACATCAGTCAATGGGTATGTTATCTTTTCCTTCTCCTCCTCCTCCTCCTCCTCCTCCTCCTCCTTCTTCTCTTTTACGGTTTTTATTGAGCTATACATTTTTCCCCTCCCCTCCCTTCCTGCCCTCTTGCCTTCTTTCATGACTCTCTGTCATGACCCCCACACTCCCAACTTACTCAGGAGGTCTTGTCTTTTTCTACTTAGCATTTAGTTTAGATCTATGTATGTCTCTCTTAGGGTCCTCTTTTTTGTCTAGGTTCTCTGGTGTGTACCATAGGTTGGTTTTCCTTTGTTTTATGTCTAAAAGCCACTTAGGAGTGAGCACATATTATATTTGTCTTTTTGCGGTCTGGATTACCTCACTCAATATGTTTTTTTTCTAGCTCCATCCATTTGCCTGCAAATTTCAAGATGCCATTATTTTTACCACTGAGTAGTACTCCATTGTGTAGATGTACCACATTTTCTTTATCCATTCTTCAGTTGAAGGGCATCTAGATTGATTCCAGGTTCTGACTACTATAAATAATGCTGCTATGAACATAGTTGAACACATGTCTTTGTGATATGATTGAGCTTCCTTTGGGTATATACTCAAAAGTAGTATTGCTGTGTCTTGAGGTAGATTGTTTCCTAACTTTTTGAGAAATCACCACACTGATTTCCAAAGCAGCTGTACAAGTTTGCAGCCCCACCAGCAATGGAGTAGTGTTCCCCATTACCCCACATCCTCTCCAACATAATCTGTCATCAGTGTTTTTGCTCTTGGCAATTTCAGAGACTTTCTAATTTATAAAATGCAGGTATGATCGTGCCTTCTCGTCAGTTTAAGTTTATTGTGTTTTTAAGATTAATTTCATTTATATAACTCTGTGTATGTATGTGTGTAAGTATAGTGTACTTTTGTACATGTATGTACAAAACTTCCCCTTTTTTGTATTGGGGTATAAAAGCATATGAAACTTATATGCAGGTGAATTTAATACTCAGTATTCACTGAGTTGCCCTCCCAGTGTCTCTGTGTTTCTTTCACATCTCTGTTCCTACTACCTAACATTTTTAATCCACATGCTCCTATCCTGAAACATACGAACCCATCGTGGCTGGTCTGCAACAGAAGTCACTAAAATGTGTAGACTATGACAACATATAAGTTCCAACTAATATCATTCTAAAACTTTCCTTTTTAAAAGAAACTTCTTACACTTATTTATTTATTCATCATATTAGTGCTCATGTTATACTGTATGTTTGGTTGTTAAAGGGTAACTTGCAGGAGTCAGCTCTCTTCTTCTACCATGTGAGTTCCAGAAATTGAACTCAGGTCATCAGACTTGGTGGCTAAGCACTGAGACATCCCAAAGGCCCATAGAATTATCTGGATAAGAGTTTTTGTTGCTGGAACTAGAAGCATAAATCTTTCATGCCAGTACCTGAGAGGCAAAAGCAGGCAGAACTCTGTGTTAGAGGCCAGCGTGGTCTAGATAGTGAGTCCCCGCCTAGTCATAGCTACACAGTGAGATGCTGTCTCAAAGGAACAACAACAAGAAGAAGCTTTTGCTCTCAATCTTCTTCAACAATATGTTCTAAGTACATGAGAATTCTTACTTATTGTCTCACTTCTTGAAAAAGGGACAGGATTGTATGTCCTTCTCTTTGCTCTATGGAAAACTGTAACAACACAGAGCTTTAAACATCCAGTCATTCTTTGACTTTCTTATTCTTCCCAGTCAGTCTTCTATGGCTGTGCAGGGCCAGGCCCTCCACTGCAGGGAGCAGCTACCACTGTGTAATTTAATGCATTTACAGAAAACAAGCACAAAATCCATAAATCAGAAGATGTGCACTTAGCTTGCTGCGGCCTTACCTAACTCACCTTTTTGACTTTGTAATTCATCTTCTTTCTGCTCTATCATTAATGAGCTTTTGACATGCATAATGAGAGGATTCTGCCCTCAGGAAGGTGTCTAGAATTCTCAAGAGGTCAACACATTCAAGCAAATAAGTCCTTTAAACAACATCCTTTGTTATCTCAGCCAGATTTAACCTGATTTTTTTAATTATTGTTTTAAAAGATTCCAGTGCTTTTGAGCTGCTTTTCATCTATGTTCTGGTCAACCTTGAAAACTGAGGGTTCAAAAGCACTCGGCTGGGTGACGAATGCTCATTATCTTTGTGTATGCATGATTGTATTTATAAATTTCATTGTGATACAGCAGATTCTAAACAACGTAAACTAATGGGTCATTGATAAAGCAAATCGTGAGGTAGCATCCTATGTGTACATGACACTGACTGCCACAACTGCTACTCAAGGAATCTTAAAAAATGTGGAATATCTCACTTTGGATTTTATCCTACATACATAATATGGAAAGGTCGTGGACAACAAGTAGAGAAAAATAAGAAGAAGAAGGAACAAAGAGCCAAAAGTGAGAATCAAAGCCTCAAAAATACTCATCACAAAATTTGACTAAGAAATTAGATAATAAATTTCTAAATAGACTAAAACTATTTTTCCCCCGTGGCTGGGAAAAAAAATGGAGAAAATGAATTTAGGAAAATGATTACTCAGATTGACTACAGTTTTGTTTGTTTATGAGCCTAAAAATCCACAAGAGAAGGAAAACATTATATCTCCTCTAGTAATTGTGCTGGACAGTTTAATGTCAACCTGACACAAGTTAGAGTCATCTGAGAGGAGGGACCCTTAGATGAAAAAATGCCTTCATAAGGTCAGGCTTTAGGTAAGTCAGTAAGGCATTTTCCTAATTAGTGATTTTTGTGTGAGGTCCCAGTCCATTGTGGGTGATGACACCCCTGGACTGGTGGTCCTGGATTTATAAGAAAGCATGCTGAGCAAGCATGGAGAAAAAGCCAGCAGGAAGCACCCCTCTGTGACCTCTAAGTCAGCTCCTGCTCTAGGTTACTACCCTTTTTGAGTTTTCATCCTCACTCCTTTTGATGATCAATGGTGATCTGGAACTGTCCCTTTCCTGCCTAAGTTGCTTTGGTCACTGTGTTTCATCATAACAATAGTAACCCAAAATGCATGGATAAACAGCATCAGAAATGGTCTAAGAGCTCAAAAATAGACACAGAAGTTACAGTAAAGAATTTTAGTAAACAAATGATGCTTTCTGTGCCTTAAAGCAAATAACCACAACTCATTCACTGAAGAGCTGAAACTGATAAAAGTCCCTGTCTTTTCTATTTTTCTCTCTAAACTATGCATGCATACTTTTTGTCTCATATGGCATACGTACATTAAAATGAATTGTTCGAAAATAAATATTTGAATAAAATTAAATTAAAATCGGCAATAACATGTTTTATAAGTAAAATTGATTGAAGCTGGACTGTTCACTAGTGAATTCTGAGAGTCTTTTTCAGAGGGTATAAATGATGTGTGTTCATGCACATACACGCATGCATGCTCTGGTCCATGCTTGTGCATATGGAGAGCAAAGGTCAATGTCTTGTATCTTCCTCAATCCATCTCCTGCATGTTTTTTGAAGCTGGGTGTCACAGTTAACCTGGAGCTTGCCAGCTCTGCTACATTGACTGGACAGCAAGCCCTACTGATCTCTGTGTCTCTGCCTCTCAAGAGTCATGACTACAGAAGACAATCACTGTTTTTGGCTTTTAATGAGAGTGTTGTGGATATGAACTCAGCTATTCATGCTTGCATGGCTTGTGCCTTCCCCACTGGAAAAACCTTCTGTCCCATAAATAGCATTTTTGAAAGTTACCTTTGCAAAAGTTTGTGTCTTTTTGAAAAAGGTATATTATAGTTCAAGTAGTGTTCTTGTATACCATGTCTCCCTAAATTTTCTTTCCCCTCTTAATATATGTACAAACTCAATGATAGATTGTCTTTATATTGAAAGCTAATATGTTCCCATTTCTCTAAGGATTGATATTTTGAAAGATTGTAAACGAAATAACCTCTATATCATCTTGCCCAAGGCATAAACCTAGGAATCATCTATGACTACTCTTTCTCATTACTTTTCAGTACTCTGAAGACCTGGCGATTGTCTCTGCCTGTTTCCATGTTGTAGCCGTAGCCTGACAAAGATCTCTCTTCAGGGGTAATGTCAGCCTCTTCACTGGAGCTTCTGTCTATTCTGTCCCCACCAGAGGAGCTGCATAATGGCTCCCTCACTGGCAGCTACAGAACATCTGGAGTTACATGGATGCTGCTTAAAACTATGAGAATACCTTATCCCATTAGGAATTATTCTGTTTTAGTTAGGTGACTGTTGTAGGTTTTCCTCAGTGATCCATGAATTCACTAACCCTTGGTACTTGGCAAAGTTTCCAGTGCCAAGAATGATACCCCTCTTGTTGAGTAGTTCTTAAGTCCAATCAGAGAGCTGTTGGTTATGGCCAGGGTATTTGTGCCACTACTTAATCCTTAGAGATATCATTCCATGCTGGTTTTTGTGGTTCACAGGCATCATATCTAGTAGGAGTGTTGGTTGCTTCTCTCCTTTGGAAACTTGCATGGTGCCTTCTAGGACACAAAAACTATCTGTAGGCTTTCAGGTCATTTTCAGATCAAGGATTTTGGTCCTTGTGTCTGAATTACATGGTGTCTTCAGCAATCAAGACTTAACTTAGCCACAGATATGTATAATTCTCATTCATCATCATAGAAATTTCTCTTTGCAACAGAAAGAGACCATAACAGAAACCTACAACTGGTGTAGGAGGTCTTTCTATATTTCTGTTGCTTTCACTGGTTAAATAAAGAAATTGCCTTGGCCTTTTGATAGGGCAACCCTTAGGTGGGCAGAGTAGACAGAACAGAATGCTGGGGAGAAGGGAAGTGTGGCAGATGCCGTGCTTCTCCAGCCCAAGATGGACACTGGTTAGACCCATGCCAGTAAGCCACATCCTCATGGTGAATACAGATTATTAGAAATGGCTGAATCAAGATGTAAGAGTTGGCCAAGAAGAGGCTAGAACTAATGGGCCAGGCAGAGTTTAAATGAAAACAGTTTCTGTGTAATTATTTTGGTGGCCAGGAGCCGAGCGGAAGGACACAGCCCGCTCCTCCTCATGCAACATACAACCAGCCAAAATCTAGGGCTGTGAGGCCAATTTACAAAACAACTTCCACACTTAAGGTTCAGAGGACATTGTGGAAGAGGGGGCAGAAAGATTGCAATAGCCATAGGATCAAGAAATTTGCTGAGAGACTGTGTCTTGTAGTAATTTTTGAAGATGAACCCAGAAGGTCTTACCAACACGACTGCCAAGATATTATCTGAACAAGGATGATGGCACTAGACATGACAAAATAGACCAGGGAAAGCTGATGAGTACTCTATCCTACACAAACAACTACAGGCAACCAAGAAATGTAGAGAGTGAGAAAATTAGTATTCCCCAGGGAATCTATTTATCTAATACTAAATGGTCAGTCTTGAAAACATACATATACAGACTGAGCAGGTTATATTTAAGAATATACAGGTATGTATAGATACATATATAAATATAGCAACATTTAATGTAAAAAGAGACCATGTAATTTTATGAGCACAAGAAAAGTTAATTGGAGAACTTTGAAGGAAGAAAGGAAAGGAGGGCATGATGTAACGTAAAATAAAATAAATAATAGAAAATAATACCTTATTCCTCAAATTAAAGGAACTATAATGTAGTTTACAAACCCTTTCTCAAGCTTTCTCTATCTCTCAGAAAATGAGCAAATGAGGAACATTATCTTCATTTTATCCTCCTGTGTATTTATTTCTGCTGTTTCTGCCAACCTAAGTTTTTTCCTCCAAACTGGGGCCATCACCTGGCCTCTTGTAAAACATTCTTTTTTCTACATCCCTAGGACTCTCTGCCCTTCCTTTCTTGGATCAAACCTCCTCATCTTATACAGCACTCTGTGATAAGTAAGACCTCTAGTCATGTATTTCCAGAGCAACTGGCATTTCTTCTTATGCAGAGCTGATCACACTTGTAATTATTTTTGATATTTCTATTTTTCTCCCTTATTTGTGATCTCAAAGTACAACATATGGCAGTACTCAGTCAATACTTATTTAATGAATATGTTACCTTTAAGAACTGGAGGCATTTCAATGCTTTTGGTATTCAGAACATATTATGTCAAACATCAACATGTTTCAATACATATCATTTAATGACCAGCACAAGCCAATATGAGACAATATACTGGTAATTACAGAAATCTCTGGAACATTAAAGTTTTCTAGTTTTCTTCATTATGAATTAAAAGTAATTATGATAAAGATTTAAGAAGAAATTGAACAATTAGGCTAATATAAAAAGAAAGTACTTAAGAAACTAGTAAATTTTAATGACCTCAGAATATTTATTTAATGGCTAGTGATTTTTATTTATAATTACAGTTTTTAATGTAACATTTTGTAGACTTTTTTATTTGCACTTTTTAAAAACAAACCTGCAAGCATTTTCTTTCTAGAACTTGTATCTGATTTCATCTGAAAAAGTTCCTTTTTTTGTCAATTTCTTTCCAAACCAGGTAGTTCTCTTCATGGGTTCTATGCATTCTGAAAAATTAATCAACCTTTGTCACTGTACACATGATTGATTCCAGTAGAGGTGTCAGCTAGAGTGTCTCACCATCTGGAACATCTTCCTTAGAGCTCTGCATAGCCCAGCTTGTTACTTTTTAGACCTAGATTGAGATGTCATGGGGTCCCTCCAACTCATTCTAATTATTTTCTATTTTAGGGCAAGTCCCTCAGGACTATGATGGAAATTTGATTGTACACAGAAGTTTGTTTAAAGTGCTGTGGAGAAACAACATCCAGGAAACTAGAAGAAACAAAAATGGGTCAAACAAGAGGTAATGGCGAGAAGCCAACACATGATCCAGGGGTAGTCTGTAGGTACAGCAAGATAAAGGAAAGGGAGGGGTTAGACCATTCTAGTTCATTAGTGAACATTAGGTATAGAATTCTCTCAGGAAGTGGGAAGAGAAGCTAAGCAGAAACTCAAACTCAGCTCTATTGTTGTGTGCCATTGGCAGACATGGCATGTCCTTCTCATGAAGTGTGAGTATGCACTATAATAAGGCACACTCTTCTCTATGACTCTGCAATATCCTATTTTCATTATGTTTGGGTTCCTTTACCATCACAGGTCTTAGAGAACAGTGTCTTTTGCATAGTCAACATTCAGTACTAGGTTCTAAAATTTAGGAAAATGTTAAAAAAGACTTTGCTGTATGAATTCTATAATACAGTCATGTTTTCCCTATCTTTTGTAAACATCTGTGGAAAAAGTGATGGATACGTGAATGATGTGGGATCTGCATGCTGTGAATATCATTGGTTACTAAAGTAACTGCTTTGGGCCTATAGCAGAGCTATAGGGGAGCAGAACTAGGCAGGGAAAACTAAACTGAATGCTGGGAGAAAAACGGGCAGAGTCAGAGAGAAGCCATGTAGCCCCACCAAAGCCAGGTGGAACATTAGCCGGTAAGTCACAGCCATGTGGCAATAAACAGATTAATTGACATGGGTTAAATTAATATGTAAGAGTTAGTCAATAAGAAGCTAGAGCTAATGGGCCAAACAGTGATTTCATTAATACAGTTTCTGTGTGATTATTTTGGGGCTGTGTGGCCAGGAACCAACATGCAGCCTCTCTCCCTCCAACACATGAATAAAGTAAAATCTTTGCAGTCATTTTTTTTTCTTACAACAAATCCACACTGGAGTTTATTGATAGAGAGCTGAAATGGTGGGTTCATTACAGTTGATTGCGAAAGAGAGGTGGTGAGTAAGTGTATAGTCATTTCAATACTAGGATTCTTAACACTATATCTAAGCCAAGGCAGAATGCCCTCAGGCAGTGGCAGAATTCTCCGCCTTACAGTGGCCAGCAATAGAATGTTCAAAACACAAGGTGTGGTTTAATCTGGCTCAAAGAAAATACCGAAGATTGCACAGCTCCTAATGTAGGTTCCAGACACAGGCAAGACATGTGAACTGACCCAGAATAAGAACGAACCATAGCTACACAAGGAATCAAGAACCACCTGTGTGTAAAGCTGAAAACCCGGGGAGGATGCCATAGCTGCCCTAGGGTAAGACCACAGACATAGAGAGTCTTACAACACTCAGCCCAAGCTACCTATCCATGCAGGAGGCCTTAACTGTAACACTAGAGTACCTGACACTTAGAGCAAGATTCAGGATAGAGTTTCTGATCCTACACATCAACTCCATGAAGTAGAGTGATACGGCAATCCTCCTATGAGTTAGAACTCTGTTAAACATTGTAAATGCCTGCATTGAAAGAAGGAATGTTTTTAAAAAGAGGAAAGAAAGTGAAAATCTCAACATACAACCTAATTCTAGATGGTCAAGTGTGAGCATAGAAGCAAAAAAAAAAGGAAATACCAAAATAGCATGTCGTTCCTAGAAAGTACTAATTTCTCACTAATGGCTCCCAAAGAAAATGATTTGGAAGAACTTCCAGACAAAGAATTTAAAAGACTAATTACAACTATGTTTAAGTAACTCAAAGATGACATGCCTTCACTCCAAGAGCACGAAAGTGAGCTCAATGATGAGGTCAATCCAATCTATGAAAACAGAACTCCATAAAGAGATAGATCTGCAGAAGAAAAGTAAATTAAACTGAGGCCGGAAATGAAACACTCAATAATCCAACTGGAAAACTCCACCAATATGCAAAACAGATCCTAAGGAAGAGCATACAGAAAGCATGGTATTAGGGTAAAGGACATGGCAGAGTATTTAGAACATTCAGTAAAAGTCAATGATACATTAAACGTATGTGTGTTTATAGAACAAAAGAGAAGGCCAATATTCCATGAAATGAGAAAATCTCCTAATTATGGGAATAGAAGAAGTAAAAGAATTCTGCACCAAAGGCATAGGGAATGTTTTCTATATCATCTGCCATATAACTCAGCTGTATTACTCCTCAGCTTTTACTCACAGGCTCATATACACCTACAGAGGCACACATTCATGTTCATAGCTGCTCTATTCATAACAGGCTGAAGACAGAATCAACCTAGATATCTATCAACAGATGCATGGATGAGGTAAAGGTGGAAAATATACACAATGGATTATTACTCAGCTGAAAAGAAAAAAATGAAATTTGTGGTTAAAGGGATGAAATTAAAAAAAAATAAATGTACTGAGTGAAGTAACTCAGGCCCAGAAAGAAAATGCCACATGTCTTCTTCCATACATATATTCTGTTTGTCTAATTGAAGCACAATCGGGAGTCAGAAACAGCCCCTTGGTGGAGAAGGTACTTTAAGTGAGGATTAGTTGTAGATTTCAACTAAAACAAAAGTAGAGGAATATAATACTGGGGCTGGAAAAGCTCAATCAGGAAAGGGTATGGATGAGAGTAAGTCAGGGAAGAGAAGAGAGGGATAGCTCTAAGGAAGGACATATGAAAAGCCACAGGGAGGCATGCTTTCTCACAGCCTGATGGAAGAGTGGTTGGATGGGTTGTTGCATGTATGTGGTATGCAAAAAGAAGGGGTGGTGGGTTCCAGAGGTTACAGGATTAACTGTGGATAATGGAGGAGATGATAGTGTATGAGTGAGTTCACTACACCTAAAACTTCAGGCTTTCTGGAATGGTACTAATTAGTATGATGATTTCAAAATAAGACTTTGAACAGAATAAGGGTTTGAACAGAATTACCATGCCTGGGTATACAATGCTACCATATGACATTGGTTATTAAGTGATAATCACAATGCCAGGAACAGGGTACTTCCCTGTAAGTTATATTGGAAAAAAAGCTTACTTTTTTTTTTTTTTTTTTTTTTTTTTTTTTGCTTAAGGACATTGAGAAATCCATTTCAAACCAAACGACAACCTTCTTTTTGCTCCCTGACTTCCATAGTGCTGGTAGTGCATTAAGTTGCTTGCAATAATACTAAACTGGCAGGTAAGATCTCCCTATTGGTGAAATTGTCTAGTGATTGCTATAAGGTAACTATTCACTTTCTCATTAGATTTGAGCCTGTTCCATCAGAGAATATCTCATGCCTTCTACTGTAATTATGGTTTCTGACTGCCTAGGGCAGTCATAGATCCTAGGATAGAACCTCCAATTATTATTTTGCTAAATGGTCATGTTGTCAAATTACATCTAGATATTTATGCTTATGCCCATTACACGGGCTGCTCTCAAACTTGGTCAGAGAAGCTTCTTTTGGCAGTGGGGTAGCAGTCACTGCACAGATACATAATTGGCCAAAGTGCTGATAATAAGGGACTACTCACTCAGCCCTAAATGGGACGTGTTTATCAACCCCTCTTACTCCCCGAATATGGAGAGGAAAGCTGAGAAATTCTTTCTTCTGAATATGACATAGTTATCACACTACCTACTCCACAGCAGCTGTATTTATCTGCATAAGATTTGCATATTATCAAGCCAGTCCTGATTCCAGCATAAATGGAGGTGTTTGCTTTTCAGGCCCCACACCTTCCTGAGGAACTATTGAGAGCTGATGGCTCTTGAAGGGGGAGACTCATTCTTATTTTGAGGGTGTTGCCCCTTGTAGCTTCCCATGCTCCAGTGGATGAACCCACACTCAAGTACATATGGGCAGGGTCAGTTGTACTTAATGGGTTATCAAAACTACTACAATAGAAAGACGACAGGAATAGTGAAGAAACCATGTTGAAAAGGATACATGGAAGTTATAGGAGAGAAATGAGAGGTGTACACGATTATATTTAATAATACACATGTGAAAATCTCAAAATTTAAAAATATAATAAAAATTAAAATAAAATAGGCAAATAAGCCTTTAAAATAAAACTTAAAATATTAATAATTGTCAACAGTGGGCACAGGTTACTATTAAAGCATGGAGGAGTCTACACATGAGCATAGGCTGTCTTTATTGGGTGGGCGTGATGTAACTTTATCTTTCAGAGGGCTGGTAACTTCTGCCTTGTTTACAGTAATTTCTATATGTTCTAAAGAAGGCTTTCTAGCTGTTGTTTTTGCTTTATTGTCTGTCTGTGAATATCTTCTTTCACTTGCCATTGCTGATTAATATCTATTGATTTTACTTACCCAATTAAACATATTTGAAAGTTCAATATCTGATATGAAACATCAATAAATTTAGTATATTGCATGTTCCCTTCCTTCTAAGCAGATACACATTGCAGTTAGAATAGGTTCTCATGATAAAAACTAATATGGTCTTTATAATAACACAAATTGCTATTCCCCAAATTTTAAGGTAGTTTCTTTTTCTGGGGCTTAGCTTTCTATATCTTAAAATTGTGGGAAATGGGTTCGATTAATATTATTAAATAAGCTAGAATAATATGATTAAAAAGGTTATTTTTATATCACTCTAAAATTATGCTACTAAAAAAATCAGAAAAGGGCTCTACCTGCGCTGAGATCGGTGGCGCACACCGGTAAGGTCAAGGCGGGCTTCTTTGTTCCACAGGACCCTGAACCCTCCCTCCCTCCCGCAAGATCACCCTTTCCTTGGTGGGCCTTTCTTAACCCAGCACTCTCTCTTCCTGTGCTGAGATCGGAGGCGGCTCACACTGGTAGGGTTGTGTCACCCGGAGGTAAGATCCCTCCCCCTGCCCCGGCCTCTTTGTTCTACAGGACACTGCACCTCTACCCCTCACCCCTCCTCCTTCAAGATAGCCCTTTCCTCGGTGGGGCTTTGGTACCCCAGCACTCTCTCTTCCTGCGCAGAGATCAGAGGCTGCTCACACTGGTAAGGTTGTGCAAGCCTGGTGGTAAGGTCCCTGCAGGCCTCTTTGATTAACAAGACCCTGCACCCCACCCCTGCAAGATTGCCCTTTCCTCTGTGGGGCATTGGAACCCCAGGAATCTCTCTCCCTGTGCCGTGATAGGAGGTACAGAATGATTGGAAGTCCAGACGGGACTTCCTCTTCCTGCACTAAGATCAGCTATCCAGACGGGTGAGTGTGTACAAGTCGTCCTGGGAGGTCTCAACCCACTGAGACTCCCCTGACTGAAATCAGAGGAAGAGATGGGTAGGCGTCAATCCAAGAATTCCTCCAACAATCTGAAAAGCAACATGATAACACCAGAAACCAATGAGTACTCAACAGGAGAACCTGAGCAACCTAACCCAGAAGAAGTAGAAGAAATCGACTTTAAACATAACTTTATGAAAGTGATAGAGACA
>PVIU01025014.1:0-24464 GCA_004026605.1 Ondatra zibethicus
TAAAGATGGGGCCACCTAGGGAAGGGCTGTCTTCAGTGTCTGTGACTTAGTGTACTTGGGGCAGGCACCTCCTGCCTAGGCAATAAAATACTAATGATTGGGTTCTCAGAGTTGACTGTGTGAGTTAACCTTTTGCCTCATGTTAATTAATTATTTTGTTACCTTCTTCCCCAGTTGTCATTGGGTATAAAACTAAAGGCAGGTGATTTCAGGTTCTGAGTGATTCCTTAAGTACCCTCTAGATACTCTCTTATGTTTTCTGTCTTAATATGCTTATGTGTCCTCATATTCCATACTTTTATTTCTTCCCATGCCCCTACCCTGGTAAGTGGTGATTTCTAGGCCAGTCTTCGACAACCTGCTGATGCAGACATTCTGATCAACAATACACAAGATTTCATGAAACTAAGCTGTTTCTGTAATATGAAGGACACCCTCATTCAAGTGAAGAGAAACCCTATGGAAATTTATGAAAATAACACATACAACTTATAGAGACAATAGAGAGAACTGGAAAGACTAAACATCAAGCAAAAATCACAATTACAAAATGGGGCATGGATAAATTACATAAATAAATACATAAATTGCATAAATAAATACATAATAAATAAATAGTAATAAATAATAAAATATAAATAAATAAAAATCAACACATAAATAAATTACATGAATAAATTACAAAAGGGGCATTAACATCTTAAAGTAAGAAAAAATAGACATTTTTTTCTGGGAAACATTTTTTTTTAAAGTTAAACTTTCTTAGCTATCAAGAAAATCTAAATCAAAACTACCTGGGAATTTTGTCATAACCCAGTCAAAATGGCTAACAAAAAAACAAACAAAGAATAACAACAACAACAAAACAACAAATGGTGACAAATGCTGGCATAGATGTGAGGAAAGGGGAAAACTTATTCACTCCTGGTTAGAGTGCAAATACATACACACACAAAGAAAAAAGAAAGAAAGAGAGAGAGAGAAAGAAAGAAGGGAAGGAAGAAAGGGTGGAAGGAAGGAAAGAAGGAAGGAAGGAAGGAAGAAAGAAAGAAAGAAAGTAAGAAAGAAAGAAATTTAAAAACACTGTTGAAATAGGTGGAGGGTCTTCCTCAAAAATCTATATGCAGATCTACTCTATTATACAGCTATACCACTCCTGGACATATACTAAAAGTATTATACATCCTACAATCCTATGATAGAGATACCTGCTCATCCATATTCTATTGCTACTCTATTCATAATAACCAGGAAATGGAAACAACTTAAATGTCTATCACCTAAGACAGGGATAATGCAGCATGTTGGTTCACAGAATAGATTGTTATTCAGATGTCAAGAAAAACGAAATTAACAAATAAATGGGTGCAGTTGGAAACAATCTTTCTGAGTGAAGTAATGCAGACCCAGTAAGCAAACAACACATATTTCTTAGCTTTGTGGATGTTAGCTATGAATCTTCAGATATTTGTAATTCATTTAGAATGTGTATAGCGATCAATGGATTTGTAAGGTGAAGTGAGGAGGGACTTTCTTTTTTATTTATTAGATTTTTTAAAAATAATACCAATCCCAATTCCCATTCCCTTCCCTCCTCCCATTCCCTCCACACACTCTCCCATCCCAACCTCCCTCTAATCCTAAGAGAGGGTAAGGCACTTTGCTTTGTGGAAGGTCCAAGTCCCTCCCTACTACATCTAGGCTGAGTAAGGTATACATTAAAAGAGAATAGGATCCCCAAAAGCCAGTACATGCAGTAGAGATAAATCCCAGTGTCACTGCCAGTGGCCACTCAGTCTGCTCCTGTCAACAACATACAACCACATACAACTGTCAACCACATTCAGAGGGACTGTTTTGGTCCTATGCTGGTTCCTTCACATTCCAGCTAGAGTTGGTGAGCTCCCGTTAGCTCAGGTAAAGTGTTTCAGTGGATAAAACCTTCATGGTCTTGACCCCTTTGCTCATATTCTCATTCCTTCTACTCTTTAACTCGACCTTGGGAGCTCATTCCAGTGCTCCAATGTGGGTCTCTGCCTCTGTTTCCATCTGTTGTTGGATGAAGGTTCTATGGTGATATTTAAGATAATCATCAGTCTGACTACAGGGCAAGGCCAATTCAGGCACCCTCGAGGAGGGACTTTCAAGGGAGAGGAAATAGAATGCATCAGTATACAGGGAAAAGATGGAATAAAGAGTTAGAAGATAGATGGGCTATCTATCTTCTATAAGAAGAGATTATAAGGAGAAATAATTAACATTTAAGAGCCCTTGAAAGTAATTTAAAAATTTTACTAGTTTATTAGTTTCCTAAAATGTATACTTATACACATGTAAAATGAGTTTAAATGGAGTTACCTTATAATGAGTAGCAATGTCCCTACTAAATACCTTAGGCTAACAAGTGCCAGGAATAGGTTTCTTTTTGGAGTTATTGGACAAGGACATCAACGTTACATACAATTAGCAATGCTCATAATTTCCCTCCAGACTTGCTGGTAAGAGCATGGAGAAATCAAGCTTGTATTCACCCAGAAGCTTCATCCCTCCAGGTTACCTTCTGTACAAATGGTAGGGACTATGTGTGCTACCAGAGGAGAAAGTTAATCATTAATATTACCCATCTTCAAACCTTGCAAACAGACTGGTCTGGCAAAACATTCTTAGCTGAGAAGATATTGATTGACTGATAGTTTCTAAGAGAGGGAGAGTCAGCTTTCTGTAAGCATGTCCCCCCTGGTTGGTAGACCACATTCCATTAGAATTCTACACACTCAAGAGTTCATACAACATTAATTGAATTTGATGAACATAAAAATAATAAAAAGAAGTTAGGCCAAGGGCAAAAGGGATAGTAGGTTTGTGAGGAGATAATGCAGGGTATGAAAATTTTATATGGAATTCCCCTGTATGCCATGAATATCATTTGTTAATAAAGGAACTGCTATGGTTCTATAGCAGAGCTGTAGGGGAACAGAACTAGGTAGGGATAATTAAATGGAATGCTGGGAGAAAGGAGGTGGAGTAAGGAGAAGCCCTGTAGCCTGCCAGAGATGGATACCAGAACTTTAGCCAGTTAGCCACAGTTACGTGCCAATACACATATTAATAGAAATGGGTTAAATTAGTATGTAAGAGTTAGCCAATAAGAAGCTAGAGCTAATGGGCCAAGCAGTGATTTAATTAATACAGTTTTTGTGTGATTATTTCAGGGCTAAGTGGCCAGGAACCAACTAGCAGCCTCCTTACTACAAACTGGCACACCAACCTGGTGGACTAAATCTATGTTAAACCTGAGAAAGCTTAAAAAGGAATCCTAGTCACAAAAAAACAGAGTTAAGCATGGTTTGGTAGTGCCATTTACTTGGGTGGGCTCTGTTTGCTAGAAGCAAGCAGAGGCATGGCTCCTTTAAGAGAGGTTTTCCTGACTTAGAATTAGCAGAAAAAAAGTCATGCTGTTTTGAAATGTCAGCTTTCTGGGCCATGCTGCCAGTGCAACCTCTGCCTCTTTCAGGAGACTGAGCATTTGAATGGGGTTTGTGAACAATGTGTTATGGCTTCCTTGGACCACAAGGACCCGCTATGTGCCTAGAGATGGGACATTGTGCATGGCTCTTGGAGGTGGCCAGCAGCTCCACAATGCTGGACTGGGTGGGGCAATTTGGTGGTTCTTTATTTCCCCTAGCAATGGTGCAGCTTAAGTTTTTAAGACACGCTTAGCATTTTAAGAAGTGCTCCTGGACAGAAAAGAATTACAGATTCACAATAGGACAGATTCACACATAAAAGACCTCTAAATGGGTCACAGTGTTGGATAAATATATGTAGGCTTGGGAGAGAGAAGAAAAAGAGTATAAAGAGTTATAAAAAGAAGTAAATGGTTTTTAAAAAATAAAGCAAAGTCTTTAAAGAGACAGAGTACAGACATCCATAGATTAAAGAAATAAAGAAAAACAAGCCACATAAAGATGGAAAATTCATAGACAGTCTGGATTGTATGTATGATTGTGTTATCTTTGAATTTTTTGACTGCAGAGAGGCATTTGATTCTGAGGACTACTACGCTAAGCCAATAAATATTTCAAAGGTATCTTGAATTCAGAATTTGAGTCTAAGGATATATTGGTTTGGAAAAGAGTTTCTTCTTTTGTTTTCATAGAGGATAAGAACCTGTGGATTACTTCCAGACTAATATGGTTTAATGGATCAAGACCCCTTGAAAGGTCACCTTGAACAACTCTTAAAAAATTACTTTGCCCAATAAACAGTAGGAAGAAGTTTAGACATAACTACTCCCATATTCCCAAATACTGTTTATGTTTGTTTACATTTAAAGGGTGATATGCTATAGAGATTTGCATTGGTATGGATCTTGGTTTATTGATAAAAATTTAAGGCCAATTTTGTTATATGTATATTTCTGCTCTTGATTAAGGTATTGTGTTTGTGTAGGTCACTTAAAATGTAATACATAATTAAGAAGTACAGGTTAATAGATAATCATCTATAATAGTCAAGCTTTAGTCATGTTAGTTAGATTTTCTAGATTTACAGAGATGTATTTCAGATGGATAGGCATTCTTCAAACTTTTCAAAGAACATCAGAATATGGCATTTAAAATGTTTAAGAATTTAGGCCTTTTATAACAATGAGACATATCTGCTCCTGGCAGCACCAATGTCCTTCAATAGGAAGATGGGCATCGAAGAGGTTTCTTATGGAGTTGCTTAGCTATTTGGACAAGAATCTGCTCTTGCCTGGACTGCTTGATGAACTGGACATGCAGGACCCTTAGAGAAATGACTGTTGAACTTGTCTAAAGGTGAGATGATCCTTTGGGGTTCCTGCTTCAAAAAGAAACTACCAGACATTCTACAGAACACAGAAGAAAGCTATTGACAAGCACCAATATAGGCAGAATTGTCTTTGAAATTTCCTGCTTTATGAAAAAGTCTGCTGGATACTATGGGTCTGTAGGCTGAAGATGAATGCACCAATGGTACAGAAGAACTTTGGGTGACTGTCCAGGTAGCGAGATATCTCTGTCAATGCTAGAGTTTTTGGAATTTGCTTACAACGAACTTATTGGTCGCTTAGCTAATATTATATCCTTCTGAAGTCTTTGATGGAGTTGAAGAATTTATAGTTATAGTTTTCCTTAGTTATATAAAAGATAAAATAGATATAAATATTGTAACCATAATTCTTGATTGATAACTGTTTTGTTATATGTAATTTTACTATGTTAAAATTAATGCCTTCCTTTATATTTAACAGAAAAGGGAAGGTCTTTTTCTGTATACCCTCTGTATGCTGTGAATATCATTGGTTAATAAAGGAACTGCTTTGGTCCTGTAGTAGAGCTATAGAAGAACAGAGCTAGGTGGAGAAAACTAAACAAAATGCTGGAAGAAAGGAGGTGGAGTAAAGGAGAAGCCATGTAACCCACCAGAGATGGATGCTGAAACCTTGCCCATAGGCCACAAGCCTTGTGGTAAAATATAAAATAATGGAGATGGGTTAATTATAGATGTAAGAGCTAGTTAGAAATATTCTTAAGTAATTGGCTAAGCAGTGATTTAATTAATAGAGTTTCCATGTGATTATTTCAGTTCTGGGTGGCCAGGATGAACAAGCAGTTCCTTACTATAAAAATTAGTAGAATGCTTTGCACAAAGTCATCAAGAAGTATTTACTTTGAATGAGCAGACAATGCCTTGTTTCTAGCATAGACAGCTTTCATTCTTTTGTCTAGGAAATTACAACCTTCTGCTAGGAGACTTTGCTCTAACCATCCCAACTGTCACCTAAGTGTCTGGAATTGAATCCTAGATTCCTCAATCTCAAGTACAGCTTTAGAGAGTTCAGGAACCAGCTTTTCTAATAAGAAAAAGCCCAGTGAATATATGCTTTGTAGGCCTTTTGATGGACTTCAATTTGAACATTTTAAATATGTTCTAGTCTCTCTTGTATCCTGTCCAGAAATTATAATGCTAATAACTCTTGCTTGATTCTTGTCACTCACATCTCCATTCAGACTCTAGTCTGTAGTATGAGGCAGAGTGGGCTATGTCCCGCCGCCCGGCTAGCTTACACCCGAAATGATCACACAGAAATTGTGTTAATTAAATCACTGCCTGGCTCATTAATTCTAACCTCTTATTGGCTAACTCTTACATATCCATTTAACCCATCTCCATTAATATGTATTGCCACTTGACTGTGGCTTACCAGCATGAGTTTAACCAGCGTCCATCTCAGGCAGGAGAAACATGGCATCTGCCACACTGCCTTCTTGCCAGCATTTCATTTTGTCTACTCTGCCTATCTGATTTCTGCCCTATCAAAAGGTCAAGGCAGTTTCTTTATTGACCAATGAAAGCAACACAAATACAGAAGAATCTCCTACACCACTAGTCAAGAATTTGTTTTCTGTGATATAGCAGGCTGTTATGAAATAGAACTAGCATTCCCCTTTTATTTTCTATAGACCCAATGGAGTAGCATACTACCACCAGATCTGATACCACCACCAAGCAGGAAGTAGCCAGATTCCCTGAATGGCAGTTAGTGCTACAACTTCCAAGAGGAGAATGTTGGGAACAGGGTACAGCAGCTCCAACAGAAAACACAGAAGTAGTAGCAGCAGGAATATCTTGATTCTATTTTGGTTGTAGGCTAGAAATGTCAAGAGTATTTGAGACTTTAATTGATGGTCTGCATTCTAGTCAGAATGAGGGTATTACAATAGCATTAAAAAGAAATTTTTTAATTCCACGAGTAAGAAAATAATTTCAGAGAAACTTATCAAAATTAAATTCAAAGAATATCAATGTTTTTGAGGAGTCAGGACACAGTAATTTTGTCCCTTAAGACATGGGTATGAGCGATACAGCAATATGCAAAGGTAGACATCTCAGAGTTGATTAAGCCATGATGGTTCTAAGAAGTAGACTGACATTATTATCACAGAAAATCCTGTGTTCTCATGTCAATGACTTCCTGAGAAAAGGATATTTTGGGGACTTTCCATTTTGCATATGCTATTGCCCTTCAGGTTTCTGCTATGGGATGATGTAGCAGAAGCCCCTGCCAAATGTGAAGATGTGGGACCTTTGTCCTTGACCTTGATGTTTCCGGGCTCTGGTTTTATGAGAAATAAATCTGTTGTTTCTGAATACCCATCTCAAACATTCTGTAATAACATGAAAGAGACAAAAATATATATGTCTACAGTGGAAGATCCTTTGAGGGATGGGTGATAGGGAGAGCAGAAAGGAAAAAGGAAAGAAAATTTTTAAGAAATCTCTTAGGGATTGAGTATAGCTGTACATGAAGGGACTCATAAAAATACATTACATAAGCAAGTCTGAATGGGGCTCATTCCTTCCTTTCCCCAGGTAGTACAAGCATCTGGAGTGACTGCATGTACTGGAGGTCAGGTTACTTTCTGTACACTCTACATGTGTATTCCTAGACAATCTGCTACTCTGACAAAAGTGATGAGGATTAGAAGGACCATTACTACTCTGGATTATCTAAAGAATATTCTTAGAATTTTTGTACCCATAATCCTTACATAGTCAACTAGGAGGAGGGGTTGATCTTACAGTTTGGGAAGTAAATTTGCATACAAATCTGAGCCAGTCTTGATAGACTTATAATTGATTATTTTGTAGTCATTTACCTTGTTTTAGGCCTACTGCCTGCTTTGTATTCCCTAAGCAATAAGTTCTAATGCTCACCAAATATAAGAACATGGAAGCTATGAAGTTCATTGGTGCCACCTTAATCCCTTAGTCCAGTTAACATTCAACCTTGTCACATAGCTGTATGCTATGAGTATTTTTTATTACCACTTGTTAATAAAGAAGCTGCTTTGGCTCATAGCAGGGCAGAGTATAGCCAGACTGGAGGAGATATATAGAGAGAGTAGGCAGAGTCAAAAAGATGCCATGTAGTTGCCAAAGGAGACAGATGATGGAACTTTACTCAGTAAGCCACAGACTGGTGGTGATACACAGATTAATAGAAATGGGTAATTTAAGATGTAAGAGTTAGTTAATAAGCATCCTAAGCTATTAGGTCAAGCAGTGTTTTAATTAAGATAGTTTCTATGTGATTATTTTAGGTCTGGGTGGGCCAGAAATGAATGAGCAGTCTCTGTCCACAAATACAATCTATCCTTCTAAGCAACAGAAAATATATCACTCTGATTAAAAGCTGTGGGTGGCTTTGAACGCTTAATGTACTTTATAAAATTTTGGAAACCTAGAGTACAAAAAGAAGGAGATCTAACAGAGGAAAAGAGACTATGGTATACTTTGAAATGCAATATTTGCATTCTCCTCTTCTAATATGATTGTTATAAAAATTTTCTCTGCATACATTTATATTAATGAAATGACATTAGTGAATACAAAATTTATATTTAATATTCAATATTAAAGCAGTGTCATTTATTGACATATTCCAAGAAACACACCTCATTTTAATCTACTAATTAGATGAAGAAGATGGAAAACTAGAAATATTCATCTTTAGGCAATATTAACAAGAATAATACAATATAGAGGGGAAAGACAGCTCACAACTACTGTGTTTTCTCCTCCTCCTCCTCCTCCTCCTCCTCCTTCTTCTTCTTCTTCCTTTGGTTTTTCGAGACAGCTTTGGAGCCTGTCCTGGAACTAGCTCTTGTAGACCAGGCTGGTCTCGAACTCACAGAGATCCACCTGCCTCTGCCTCCCAAGTGCTGGGATTAAAGGCGTGCGCCACCATCGCCTGGCCCTATTGTATCTTCTATATGTAAGATTTACTATGTGATCAGTACTCACCTATCAATGTTTTCTGAGGTTCATATTTGGTGTAGGAGGTTCCTTCTGTATTTGGGTTGCTCTTATTGGTTAATAAAGAAACTGCCTTGGCCTTTTGATAGGGCAGGACTTAGACAGGGAAAAGAGAACAGAATACTGGGAAGGGGACAGAGTTAGAGAGAGCCGCCCACCATGAAGCTCCCAGGTCAGACACGCTGAATCTTTCCTGGTAAGCCACAACTTGTGGTGACACATAGATTATTAGAAATGGGTTAAACAAATATGTGAGAGTTAGCCAATAAGAGGCTAGAGCTAATGGGCCAGGCAGTATTTCAATGAATACAGTTTCTGTGCAATTATTTCGGGCATAAACTAGCCAGGCACCAGGGGGCGGGAGCCGGGCAGCCACCAGGACCAAAAGCAGGCCCGTGCACCTCTTGTAACACATATTCTTCATCATTTATGGTAGAAAAGATTAGACATCAGAGACTAAACAACTGAATGGTGTTTGTGGACTAAGGAAGTCATCAAATCCAGATCTCACCATTCTAAAGGCCCAAATATTAACAGGGAGTGTGAGGAGTTGCTGATTTGTTTTTTCTCCACACAATTAACATCACATAATTCCATCACAAATCTATTAATTATGTTAGTTGCTTCATATCATGTCTGTAATGACTTTCCTTCAATAACTCTGCAGAGTCTTTGGAATATTGAGCTTGAATGATTTTATCTATATAATTATTAAAAAATATGAGATACATTTGAAAACTGTTATAACAGGAAGAAGTATGTTACTTAGTAACACAAAGAGACACACACAATCTTAGCCAGGTTCAATAAAGGGGTATTACAGAAACAATTAGGTTATAAAGGCAACAATGAGGCTATTAAGGAAAGCATCTATACACTGCTGTGGAAATATATCTGAGACTTCAGTAAGACTACACTACATAATAATACACATTTTAGAGAGGTTCAGATTAAGAAGAGGAATTATAATAATGTCATTCATATTTATACACACATGCACACACATACACACACAGAGAGAGGGAGAGAGGGGGGAATAGATGAATAGATTCTTCTTTCATATAATAAATCCCAAATTTCTCTTCCCTTTGTTCCTCCCAGCTCCTCGTCACCTTCTTTACTCCCAGACCCATGCCTCCTCCATTTCCTCTCAGAAAAGAGCAGGTCTAACGAGGCAATGCCAAACACAACAAATCAAAACACAGTAAGACAAGGCAACGGCCTCACATCCAGGCAGAATAGGGCAACCACAACAGGAGGAAAAGAGTCCCAATGGAAAGCAAAAGAGTCAGAGGCACACCTGTACCCACAGGTTAGGAGTCTCACAAAAACAGAAAGCTAAAAGCCATAACAGATGTATAGAGGAGCTGGTGTAGAGCCATGCAGACCTGATGCTTGTTGCTTCAGTCTCTGTGAGCCATGTTTAGCTGATTTATTTGTGTGGCCATGTGCTCCTGATGTCCTCCATTCAACCTGATTCCTACAACCTTTTCTTCTCCCCTTTCCCAGGGTTCCCCAACCTATAAGAAGAAAGACCTGATGGAGACATTTTATAGTTTTTGAAAGACAAGAAGAGCTAAATAAGAGAAAAGCAGAGATGAAGGAAGGGATGCCTGAGGATAACCCCCTGGGTTTTTAGTGAAGAGAATCATTCACAACTCATTTCCTGTTCTACCCAATGACAAGTGAGAAGGATCTGTTGAAATTTCAGTACAAAAAGATTGACGTTCAATTGGTGAATAATGGACACAGTTTTGAACAACCTTGAATGTAAACTATTGAGTTTTTATTTTCTATTTGGGTGACACTTGCAGGTTGCTTTTCACTTAGTGGGATTAATTTGCTGCTGGCTTCAAAAGTATATACTAAAATTAAACTAATGAATGTAAGATTGCGACAACACATTTTTCTTTAAATGCAGTTAAATGTCCCTATTGTTTACAACATTCTTTTCATACTTATTTTGGCAATTAGATAATGAAAATATATTTGGAATTTATGAAGGTCTGTGACTAGAAAATCCTCACTAAAGTAGTTAGATCGATAACTAGAATTGAACGAAGAACATTTCAGGTTTGAGACAAAACAAGCACTTTTTCTAATCTTTTGCCTGTATGATAACCCCAGCATCCCGAAATATCTTCATAGATGCAGAAAAAATTTCCTGAAAGACTCAAAATAAAGAAGATGAAGAAATCAGCTAAAACATTTTGACAAAACTTTCAAAATTATTTTATAAATATAATGTCAAAACAGTTACAGTTTATTATAAGCTTGCTTTATGTTTTTTTCACAAACGATTTAAGTTAAAGGTCCTATACCATCACTGCAGGTTGGATATCCCTTAACCAAGATGAGCTGACCTATAAATATTGTGAATTTGAAGTTTGCATGATTTGAGAATATATATATATATATCTCCTCAGAAAAGGACTGCAACCTCGAAATGAAATTCACCTGTGCTTCACATGCAGTTTTCCACACTTTAGGAAGATAATTTTATAGAAAAGGTTAGTACTCTTGTGTTTAAAATACAAATGTTCCATGGTGGACCAGGGTGAAATTTCCCACTAATAGAGTTACCACTGAAGAGGTCCAATGGGTGTTTTTGGTTAGTTTGTTTGCCAACACTCATTCTTGAGTTGACAGCATCTCATCTAAGAAAATGACAACTAGAATTTGTCTGTAGGCAAGTCTGTGGGGGTATTTTCTTGATTAATTATTGATGCGGAAAGGTTCAACCTACTCAGAGTAGTCTCAGCCCTGGACAGTGGTACTGGTGGCATGAGAAAGCAGGATGAGCAAGCCCTGGGATCAAAGCCAGTTAGTTTTCTTCCTTGGGTTCTGCTGCAGCTCCTGCTTCCAGATTCCTGCCTTGAGTTTCTTCCTGTCTTCCCTTCATGATGGACTGTGAGTGGAAAGTGTATCACAAATAAATTTCTTCCTCACCAAACTGCTTTTGGTTATCTTTTTGCAACAATAGAAACACTAACTATGACAAGATGGTTCATATTTGTGGGGTTTCACATCTCAGATTTAAGACAATAGATATAAGTTTATCTTGCTGTTATCATTATTCCTTGATAATTTTTCTGTTCAAGTGCTTTCAGTTATGGGTCCAATGCAAATTTATCAATGGAAATATGCATAAAATATTTATATTTTTTATAAAATTATATCAATAAAGCTATGCATAATGTTTATGAAACAAAATTATTTTAAAAGTATTTTTCTTTTTAAACTGCTCAAATTCATAAATCAGAAAATTAGAAACTGGATACACTAACTAACATGTTAATTAAAAAGAAAAGGAAAATACAGACAAAAATAAACAAATCCTCTTGCAAGGAGCATTCATCTACTGATTTAACATTTTTATTCATATTTGCATGTAGGTACTGTACCATAGGCAAAGCTGGTGCCTACTGATGCCAGAAGATGGCATCAGATACCCTGAAACTAGAGTTGTGGATGGTTGTGTCTCACCACATGGGTTCTGAAAATCCAATTTGCATCCAAGGCGCTTTACCACAGACTCATCTTTGCAGCACAAACCAAGTGAGATTTCCAAAGAAAGAATGTGTATATTTCTAGCATAAACAGTCTGGTGGAACCATATTTGTATGTGATCTACATTTTAAAACATAGATGAAGGTGTAAACAAGAGAGAAGTACCTGAGTTTATTAGAAGGCTCTAGAAAGAAGGGTTGAGTATATTAGCTGGTTCACATAATTATTATGGTGTCATTGTAGAACAATAATGGCCATTCTTGGAGAATCCTTTAGGAAATACATTTATAAGACATAAATGAGAGCTAAGTGTTCATATTCAGAGAATACAGGATTACTGGATTGCTCCCCTCCTGCTACCCAACTGAGACAGTAGTTACTATCACTGCTCCCTCTAAAGCAAATGTTACTTGGGTCTGAGCATTCAGAAATTTGGGATGACAGAGAGAGAGCTTATTGGCACAAACTTCAGCAGGTGTTCATTCAAATAGCAGCTTCTACCCCACATGCAGACTAATTTCTTGAGAGAGTTAATACTCTCCCTGGTATTTGGTAAACAGCTATTGACCATGTACATTCAGTTATCTACTCTTCATTCATAAAGTAACAAGAAGCAGGTTATTTTAGCTCAGAAGACCAGCAACTCACATCTTTTCTTAGGAGGACTGTGATCCCCTGGCCCTGTGTTTTAACTTTCTTTGGAGGGATCTTTGTTGCCACCTGCTTGATACTGTATCACACTCCTCATTGATCACTTTCTGCTAAGTGGACCTAGGGAGTAGGAAATTTCACATGCTCTACAGTTATTGGTACTCATCTGCCTGTTTGTAACAGGAATGAGTGGGCTACTTGTCATACCAGATGCCCAGCTAGCTTACACCTGATATAATCACACAGAAACTGTATTCATTTAAACACTGCCTAGCCCATTAGTTTTAGCCTCTTATTGGCTAACTCTCACATCTTGATTTAACCCATTTCTAATAATCTGTATGCCACCATGAGGTCGTGGTTTACTGGGAAAGATTCAGCATGTCTGACCTGGCAGCTCCATGGTGGCTCTCCCTCTGTCTCTGGCCTTCTTCACAGCATTCAGTTCTGTCTACTCTGCCTACCTAAGTTCCACCCTATCAACTAGGCCAAGGCAGTTTCTTTACTCAACCAATGAAAGCAACATATAAACAGAAGGACCTCCTACACCATTTCCCCTTTTCTGTTTAAACAAAAAAGAAAGGCTTTCACTTTAACATAGTAAAATTACATATAACAAAACAGTTATCAAGCAAGAATTACAGTTACAATATTTATATCTATTTTATCTTTTATAATAAAAAAGGACAACTATAACTATAACTACCTACCTATTCTTCAGCTCTATCAAAGACTCCAGAAGGATATAATATTACCTAAGTAAACAGGAAGTGCATCATAAGCAACTTCCAAAACTCTAGAATTGACACAGACATCTTGCTGCCTGTACAGTCACCCAAAGTTCTTCTGTACCATTGGGGCATCCATCTTTAGTCTACAGGCCCATAGTATCCAGCAGACATTTCCATGAAGTAGGAAATTTCAAAGACAGTTCAGTCACTTTATTCTGTATCCTGCAGAATGTTTCACAGACTCTTTCATGAAGCAGGAACCCTGTAGGATCACCTCACCTTTAGGCAAGTTCAGCAGTCATCTCTCTGCAGGTTCTTCATGTCCAGTTTATGCAACAATCCAGGCAAGAGCAGTTTCTTGCCCAAATGTCTAACCAACTGCATAAGGAGTCTCTTTGATGCCCATCTTCCTCTTGAAGTAGCTGGTGCTGCCAGGAGCACATGTGTCTTATTCTCATGAAAAGTCCTAAATTATTAAAACATTTTAAATGCCATATTCTGTACTCTTTGAAAGATATGAAGAATGTCTATCCATCTGAAATATATCTATGCACATCTAGAAAATCTAACTAACATGACTACAAACTTTGACTATTATAGATGATTATCTATTAACCTATATTTCTTAATTATATATTACATTTTTAAATGAGCTACACAATCACAATAGCTTAATAAAGAGCAGAAATATACATATAACAAGATTGACCTTAAATTTATATCAATAAAGCAAAATCCATACCAATGCAAATTACTCATATCTATATCATATCCCCCTTTAAATGTAAAAGAACATTTATAAACAATATTTGGGAATATGGGTGCAGTTTTTTCTCTCCAAACTGCTTCGTGCTGTATGGGGGCACTGTTAATCAGGTCTTTCATGGTGTATCCTGTATGCTAGATTGATCTCAGTCGGCAGCTAAGCAAAGTAAGATTTTGAGATTGTTAACAGCAACCTTTCAGGAGGGCGTGGTCTATCAAACCATATTTGCCTGGAGGCAATCCACAGGTTCTCATCTTCTGTGAAAACAAAAGAAGAACCTCTTTTCCAAAGCATCATATCCTTGGACCCAAATTCTGAAGTCATAATACCTTTATAATATCCATGCTGGTTTAGCTTAGCAGCCCACACAATGAAACATCTCTCTGTACTTAACTCCTTCACAGTCAAAAAATTTAAAGAAAACACAATAATATACAGAATCCAGACTCTCCATGAATTTTCCATTTTTACGTGGCTTATTTTTCTTCTTTTAGTCTATGACTATCTATACTCTGTCTCTTTAAAGACTTTACCCTTTTTTAAAGCATTAATTTTTTTATGACTCTGTCTACTCTTTATCTTTTCTCCCCAGGCCTACGTACATTTATTTAACAGTGTGACTCATTCGGAGGGCTTTTATGTCTGAATCTGTTCTATCATGAATCTGTAATTCTTTACTGTCCAAGAACAGTTTTGCTTTGCAGTTTTAAATCACTAAGCACTTTAGAATCTAAGCTGCAACATTCCTAGGTCAAAAACAGGTACTGTGGGCTTGTCCTGCCCAGTCCAGATGGCAGAGCTGCTTGTGCCTCTGAGCCGTGAGCACCACACTACTAGCATGGCTGAGCTGCTTGTGCCTGTGAGTCAGTTGTGTCTCTGAGCTGTGCACAACGCTCCCCTTTTATGCACACAGTGAGTCCAGTTGCCATCAAATGAACTGTAGCACTTTACTCATAAACCCCATCCAAATGCTCTGTCTCCTTCAGGGGCCAGAGATTGTGCTGGCAGAAAGCCGGTATTTTAAAATCGCTGCAGCTTTTTTACTGTTGCGGCTGCTGAGTAAGGAAATTCTCTCTGTGGCACCCCACCAGCAAACAGCAAAAAGTTGTGTTAAACTCTGCTTTTTATGTGTGTCTAGAATTCTTTTGTAAGCCTACTCAGGTTTTATGTGGAGTTAGTGGACCATGTTGAGGTGCCAATCCTGTTGTGGGTGTAAAGTAAACCTAACTACATTTTTGGGGGCCTTGAATCTCAGTGTAACTCCTAGGGCTTCAAGTATGTCAAGAGGTTCTTTTGAAGATGCATGGTAAGTTATTCTATATTTCTATGGCCAAAGATTGGCTTTGCTGGATAGTCGTGAATTTGAAGGAAATAATATTAGAATATTGATGGCAAAAATTTGAGAATTCTGTATGTGAAAAAACCTTGAGTATGCAAATACAAAAGGAACAAACAAAATCATGCAGTTATCTCTGTCTCATGTAAAAAACAATCAAAGAGTCATAGCACAGGAGAACTCATGATTATGTGAATAGGATGACACTGAGTCATTCTCTTCTCTGGTGACCCATTTTGTCACTCAAAGGCCAATGAGCAAAGTGACCATCATGATAAGGCTGAAATGTTGAATGGTTTAGCAGCATGGACTTCTATGGCAGCAAGACAACTGAGTGTAAAGTCTGGTAACAAGAGTCCAAATCTAAATTCCCAGTATACCCTCGAGATGATTTGACAGATATCTGATGGCTGTTTGATTATATTATAATGTTTTAATTTTCAACGGGACAGTGTTGTTCTTTTTACTAGAATATAGACATTTGGCTGATTATGAACTTGTCTTCATTGCTCAAAGTATCATTCTGAAATCTATTGCCCTGAAATTCAGAACTCTTATCTACTACTGTGATAAATCTCTATAGCTGTGCTTCTAATCATTTATGTCACTATACATTGAAAGAAATGGTCCATCATGTCCATGGACCCTTGGACATGATGGAGTTGTTCCATGTTCCTCCTTTTCTTAGAGAACTGCGTTGAAAAAAAACTGCCTTCCCTTACAAAGTAACTTCTGTAATATTAAATTACAATGTCATCTCGGTTAGGGAAAAATCTACAGAAAGGTGTATATGGTCTTAATTGCTGTCATGAATGTGGCGCTGTTATTCTGATACTCATGGCTGATAGAATTAGAGCAGGACATTGTTCCACTGAGTAACTTCCTAGTAGAGGTTCTTTTTCCTGCTTCCATTTTCTGTATCCTACTAGCATAGAGATCCTGAATCTGTAGTAACACATGGTTCCATCAGATGTGTTTCCAATAAACTGAACTTTAAGACTATGACCCAGATTCTTGAACTTTCTTACTCTTTTGTCACCAGGCAAAGAGGGGAGCTATTACACTATGATTGATACTGACTATCTAAGAAAGATTAAAGTAGTCAACCAGGGAACTTCAAGCAGAAATAAAAGGGATTATGGTCTGTTACATTCCTGTTCTTCTAGCCAAGCCCTCAATCAAGGAATGCTCTCTTACTTCAGCATTTCATTAATTCTTCAATCTTACCAGCAAATCTCTCAGACACATTGAATGATCAAGTTTTATCTGGATAGTGACCCATGACTGATGAATTGGACTCATGCCTGCCTGGAACCAATATACGCCATCTAAGTCACATTAGTTGGAAAATAAA
Source organism: Ondatra zibethicus (assembly GCA_004026605.1). Taxonomy (NCBI): domain Eukaryota; kingdom Metazoa; phylum Chordata; class Mammalia; order Rodentia; family Cricetidae; genus Ondatra; species Ondatra zibethicus. The sequence continues at coordinate 17,196 of PVIU01025014.1, forward strand.
GAATGCAATGCAGTCCTATTTCTGTCTTGCATGATATATCTGCCTTACAACCAGACCAGTAATGGTATGGCCACATGACAATACACAGCTTAATAGAATAGGTTAATTTAAATGTAAGAGCTAGTTAGTAATAAGCCTGAGCCATCAGCCAAATACTTATAAGTAATATTAAGCCTCTTAGTGGTTATTCAGGAACAACATGGTGGGAGAGAAACTGCCATTTACATATGATACCCAACAACTGGTGAGGATCCACATAAAATCTGAGACAGTTTTAAAAAGCACAGAAATGAAGTTGCACTGGGAACTCCAGTCTCACAGTCTCATACCAGCACCAGTGCAGAGAGGTGGCTCCTAACAGTTGCCTAAAAGATGTAGCTGGTCACCAGCCACGATAAGAAAAGTAGTATAGCCATTTCTGCAGTCTCACAAAAGCCTCAGTGCATAGAGGCTAATCAGCTGCACACTGTGTGAGGGATTTAGCTTTTGGTATAAAAGACAAAACAAAGGCTAAAAGATACACAGAAAAACTTTTAAGCCAGTTCCAATATGTTTTGCAATGTGTGTAGGATTAAGAAAGAAAAAAAGATATCCACAGTTATAGAAAGGAATAAATAGTTTAAAAATAATATAATAAAGCCTTAAGAGGAGAAGTAAAATAATAATAAAGAATAAACCAATAGAGATGGGAAATACACAGGAAGTCTGGATCCTGTATATCCTTGTGCTGATTTTTTGATGGCTAATCAACAAGAGATAGCTGCTGGGAGACATAGGACTGAAAAGACATAGGACTGATAAAATATATCAACCTAAATCTTTAAAAATGCTTTAATTTTAAAAAGAAGCCAAAAATACACTTGTAAAATGGAACTTACAAGATGTGCTGCTTTGGAGATGACATTTTGTTTATTTTTCTACAGGAAATAATAGGTTATGGATTTGTTCTGGGTTAAGATGAGCCAGATTTGACCAAGGGAGACCTCCTGAAACTTGACAGGTGATATCTATCAACAGAGATTATAGTTGAGCTTCCAAGGACTTGGCCATTATCTTAGATTTTCTGAGAGACCCTAAAGATACTTCTTCTACAAACAGCAGGAAGCAGTTTGGAGAAAATGACATCCACAATCTCAAGAGTTGAGATGTATGAATGGTCTTTGGTTATTTGGTGGGTTATGGATGTTTTCTATATTTAGTGGAATATAGGATAAAAAACAACTATCAATCTCAGATATTTTGCATTAGCATGGGTTTGTTATAGTGATACAAATTTAAGGTTAATTTTGTTATACTGTATATATGTTTTCATTCTCGTTTAAAGGATTTTCTATAGCCAGGCAGTGGTGGCCCACGCCTTTAATCCCAGCACTTGGGACGCAGAGGCAGTTGGATCTCTGTGAGTTCGAGACCAGCCTGGTCTACCAGAGCTAGTTCCAGGACAGGCTCCAAAGCCACAGAGAAACCCTGTCTCGAAAAACCAAAAAAAGGAAGGATTTTATATAATTATACAAATTTAGGGTTATTTTGTTACAACACGTTGTACATATGTTTCTACTCTAGTTTAAGGTATTGTATCTTGTAGTGATATTTTATGTTTGTTTCAATAAATAAGACTTGCCTGAAAATAAGAGTGCAGAACTAGGCCACTAAAGGCTAGGGAATGGTGACACACACCTTTAATCCCAGGACTCAAGGTGACCCTGGGCTACATGATACTGAATCTGAAATGGAACTCACACAAAGGTACTCCCAAAACTCAGGAGTCACACACCTTTAATCCCATCACTAGGGAGGTGGAGAAAGGAGTGATTTGGTTGTGTGGAGAAGGGTATATAAAGCAGGAGGAGACAGGAACTCATTGCAGTCTGAGGTTTGGTGGAGAACATTGGAGTCTGCAGTCATGGTGATGACAGTATCTCCCCTCTGTGTGTCTCAAGCTTGACAGAGATATGAATTCTCTAGTGGCTTGACATTTTTGCTTTTCTGATCTTCAGCTTGAACCCTAATATCTGTCTCTGGATTTTTATTTTTTGTACTAGAGTACCTATATAGTTCATTTAAAATATAAGATAAAGTTCTAATTTTTTGAATGCTGTTGTTTAAGACAATCAAGAAACACAGGTTAGTAGTTATTAATCTATAACATATTTGTAGATATATTGTGTATGCTTTCAAGATCATATAGACATGTATTTTAGATAAATGGTCTTCAAATACTTTTAAAACCTACTGAAAATGGCATTTAAAATGTTTTGTTAAACTATAGTTTTTCATGACAATGAGACACATCTGCTCCTGACAGCACTAATTACTTCAAAGAGGATGATAGACATTGAAGAAATGAGAATGGAGTTTGCTTTCAATGTAGCAAGACTAGTCACTTGGATGAGAAATTTCTCTTTCCTGGACTTCTTGATAGTATGCTGTATAAACTAGCCATGTAGAACCCACAGGAAAAATGACTGCTAAACTTTACAAAAACAAGTTAGAGTAGTCCTTCAGATTCCTACATCAGAGAAGAAACTGCTAGACATTATACAGGACACAAAGGAAAGAGACTGATGAACTTTGCCAATATAATTGGTATAGTCCTTCAAACTTCCTGATTCACTGAAAACTCTGTCCTGCAGTCTCTGCCTGTAGGCTAAAGATGGATGCCCCAATGTTATAGAAGAACTTTGGGTGACTGTCAAGGCAGTCAGATGTCTGTGTCATTTCTAAAGTTTTGGAAGTTGCTTGAAATGGTCTTCCTGTTTACTTCAGTGATCTTTGATGGCGTTGAAGACTACATAGTTATAACTATAGTTTTTATTTATGATAAAAGGTAAATTAGGTGTGAAACTTTAGACTCACAAAGGGTAAATGATAGAGTATTTTCTTTAATTTTGCCAAATGCAAATAGACTGGTTATTCTAACTGATTGTTACTTAATAACTGTTTGCATTGTATATTTTACTATGTTAAAGTAATATGGGGGGTGATGTATGCTGTGAATATTTTTATTGCCATTGGTTAATAAAAAAACTGCTTTCAGCCAAAGACTCTGGTTAAGCCAGGCTGAAAGATATACGTGTAGAAAAAGAAGGCAGAGTCAAGATAAACCATGCAGCCACCACTGGGGACAGATGTACTGGAACCAAGCCAGTAAGTCACAGCCATGTGGTGATACATAGATTAATCGAATTGGATTAATTTAAGATATTAAGAGTAATACAGAAATATGCTTAAGCTATTGGACAAAGAGTATTGTAAATAATATAGTTTCTATATGATTATTTCATGGTCTGGGCAGTCAGGAATGAACAAGCAACTCTCACCTACAACAATAAAGTTAAAACCTTCCTTTCTGATTATACAGAAAAGGTGAAATGCTATGGGATAGTCTTTTCATATGCTCTGAATATGTGTTGCTGTCATTGGTTGAAAAATAAGCTGCTTTGGCGTATGGCAAGGCAGGATATAGCCAGGTGGGAGATGATCCAATCAGAGATATGGGAGAAGTGATGTGGGGTTCCCTTCTGTATGCTGTGAAAGCCATTGGTTAATAAAGAAACTACTTTGGTCCTATTGTAGTGCAGAATCGGGCAAGGCAGGAATTCCAAACAGATAGAGGAGGAGAGAGTAGGCAGAGTCAAGGAGAGGCCATGTAGTCACTGCATGAGACACTCTGGATGCCAGACAGAAGCTTACCAGTAGGCCACACCACATGGTGATACACAGATTAATAGAAATGGGTTATTTTAAGAAATAAGAGCTAACCAATAAGAAGCATGAGCTAATGGACCAAGCAGTGTCATAATAATACAGTTCTGTGTGATTATGTCTGGTCTGGGCAGCCAGGAAATGAATAAGTTGCCTCTGCCTACAGGAGAAATGCTATGGGATGGTCTTTCCATATACTGTGAATGTATGTTGCTCTTATTGGTTGATAAATAAAGATACTTTGACGTATGGCAAAGCAAGATATAGCCAGGTGGGAAATCCAAGCATCCAGCCACCCAAGAAGAAAGATTTCAGCAGAGTGGTAATGTCACGGCCACATGGAAATACACAGATTATTAAAATTGAGTTAATTTAAATGTAAGATCTATTTAGTATTAAGTCTGAGTCATCAGCCAAATATTGATAAGTAATATTAAGTCTCTGATTGGTTATTTGGAAACTGGAGGGTGGGAGAGAAACCTCTATTTACAGCTCTGTTCTTGTCTGTATATCCACCCAATGTTGTAGGTACATCATTTTGTTTCTTCTTTTATTCTGTGTGGCCATATTCACAATAGCATGGGGTTTCTTCCTTTGAGTTCACTTCATAGATCTCATCTGTCTGAGTCCCTTCCAGCTTCTTTGGGTATACAGGATATGAAGTTTCATTATCTCTTTTCTTGTACACAGTGCAAAGTCTTACAAAATTGAATATAGTCTTACAAAACAATATATTGTTGCATGTATAGTGTATCTCAACAGTTACAAATCTGTAGAGATAACTATTTCCTTTTATAGAAAACTATTTTCTCCAATGCTTATGATACCTAATTTATCATCATTAACAAATGCTGTTCAATGTATGTGGACCTAAAACTCCAGCTTCGTAAGAATTCGAAGAAAATAATCCTTATGCTTCCTTTTGGCTAAATATCTTTCCTAATCTGTAAATCTTCCTTCCAAAGGAATCTAAGCAAATGTTCATGGAATTTGAATCTGCAGTTTATTTATATCCTTCCTCTAAAGTATGTTAGAGTTATAAATACGTTCTAGAAGGCACCATTCTACCAACGCAAATCACTCCAAGTTAAACTAGTTTTGAGTCTAAAAAGATTTAGAGAAATGATTTTGTCACTACTTTTAAATAAGATTATTATTTTATAATATATTTTGAACCCTCATAGTCTACTTCAAAATAGTAGAAACAAGTTCTTAAAAAATTTATATTCAAACTGATGCAGTATTTCTTGATTAGCTCAATATTAGCTTTCATGGGATCTTAGATGTCCTTCTTGTTAAGTCTCCAGTCTGATTTGAAGTTTTCATTAAGTAGGAACTGTACTCCATAGAGCTGAAATGGTCAGAAAGGATAAAAACTGCCTCAAACAATTGTTATTTGTAGAATTCTGAATAATATTACTAACATTATGCTGTATACACCAATTATTATGGTTTAAAACCTATACTGAGGGTGCTGATATAATCTTAGCCTAGAGTATATGTGTATATTTAAAGTTAACTAAGATATAGCAATTAGACTGCAGAGATAGCTCAGTGGTCAAGAGCACTAGTTGCTCTTCCAAAAGACTTGTGTTCCATTTCTAGCACCTACACAGCATTTTAAAATTGTCTGAAACTCCAGTTCCAAGGGATTCAGCACCTTTACATAGACATACATGCAGACAAAACACTAAGGCATATAAAATTAAAAGAAATAAAAATTATTTTAAAAATCTTTTAAAAGACATAGCATTTTTACTATTAGTTCACTGAAAATAATATAAATACTGTAACTCCAAATAAAGGAAATAGGAGGTGTATGTAGGAACTTCAAAGTTTGCCTCTACACTTTAAAACATATCAATATTGCTGGTACCACTTTAGTTTAGAACACAAGAACATATATATTACAAATATGGATACATGCTCTTACTTTACACATTGTGGCATTTCTGCAGACATATGTCTCTGTATTTTTCCACAATACATAACTATCTGTTTAGTGCTCATAAGTTGCCCTCCCATTTCAGATAACTCATCTGTATGCTTAAGGATCCCTCTTTTCTCTTAACACTTATTCTCAGACCATGTTGTTTCAGGGGTCTCCTTACTTCACAATCCCAGGAATGAGCATGTATTACAAGCTCAGGCAGGCAAAGCCATGAGAGTCATTGCAGAAATGTCCGTGTATGCTGATAGCTCTGTGAGCATCATTAGTCCTGGGGATCTCAAGAAATAAAACTGTAGTACTTACTGCTCCTGGCCAGTGTTGCAAACTGTAGAATTCCCCATCACTGCTGTAGACCTCTGCTAATAAAACTGAAGAAAATGAAACCCATGGAGAGAGAATAAGAGCTGAGAGAGAAAGACAAATTCTTAAGTACATAAAGCTATGCCTGAGGCTTGTACAGCTATAAAATGTTTTAACTGAGATCATAATTTCTCTCTTTGCTTCTCCTACTGTAGAAACCAATTAAAGTTTGGTTGCTAACTGTAGGGATTTTTTTTTATTTATTTCACAGACTATATTTTGTAACTAAACATTCTCTTCTCTGTGGAACTATTATATATATGTTTATCAAAGAACAAACCATGGTTTGTTAGCTGTTTTATTGTCAGTCCTTATTATAATGTTAAGTCATTCAACTAAAAAAAAAAAAAGGAAAGACCAAATAAGCACTAATTTTCAAAGACACATATAATTGTAACCATTACCAATTAAAAATACCAATTAATTTAATCTATAATTCTGAGTTACCTATTGATGTGGGATTTCCCTCTGTATTCTGTGATAACCATTAATGAATAAAGAATTGCATTGAGCCTATAGCAGAGCAGGGTGGGGCGGAGCAGAGCTAGGTGGGGAGGACTGGACTGAATGCAGAGAGAAAGAAGGGCAGAGTCATAGAGAATTCATGTACCACTAGAGGTGGATGCCAGAACTTTACCTGGTAAGCCACAGCCATGTGGCCATATACAGATTAATAGAAATGGGTTAAACTGATATGTAAGAGTTAGCCAATAAGAAGCTAGAGCTAATGGGACAAGCAGTGTTTTATATAATATAGTTCCTGTGTGATTATTTTGGGGCCAAGTGGCCAGGAACTAACTAGCGCCCTCCTCCTACAACCTATCTTGAGAATGTAGAAAATAAGCGTTATTTTTCTCCTGTTTTATCACATGGAAAATCATCCTGATGAGCCAAGCTATTGGACTTCAAAACTAGCTATCAACTCTGCTGAGTGCAACATCAACACACACTGACAATGACATGAATTTGGTAGAAAATGGTGGCATTGAAACAGGAGCTCCGAGCATGTCTCAAGGTCCTCCTCCTCTCTGTGATAAAGGTGTTGCTTTTTATTAAAACACTAGTTACAGGATACAAGATTGTAGCGCAGTTTTGCATGTCCTTGCTTTAGGACATTAGCTCTGCAGATTTCCAACTGGAGGCATCTAGAACTGATATATTTTCTCCTTTGCACTGTATCTGGTGCATAATCAAACCAGAGGTAAGCAGACACAAGTCCTTCAGTCACTCTCTAGGTCATTAAGACTCCACCT
>PVIU01025015.1:0-24476 GCA_004026605.1 Ondatra zibethicus
CCTCCTCCTCCTCCTCCTCCTCCTCCTCTTTCTCCTTCTTCTTCTTCGGGGTGCTGTGAAGTGCACTCAGGCTGTCCGGCTTCTATGTCACCTTTACTGACTGAACTATCTTGATGCCCAGACTCTGTAGCTATCTATTATCTTTGAGCCTAACTATGTTGGGGTTATCTGGCCTTTTGACCGCACCCTGGCAGCCTTCTGGTGTGTCGGGTATTTGGTCGAAGACTTCAAGACTTTGGAAACATGGTCCTTCATTTTGTAGTCATGGTTTTACAATGAGAATACTTTGTGCTCCACTCAGACAGCTGCCCTGTTTTCTATTGATTGACTCTGGTGGCAAGCTGCCCATTGCTAGTGTAAGCCATGATTAAGGTTGGAAAAGAGGGGTCAGGGCTATTTTAAATTAATTAATTTTCCCAAAGATTCTTGTCATTAGGGTGACCAGTGAGATATACGTAGAATTCTGCTGAAGATGTGTCTCTAAAGAATTTGCATTTGGTATTACAAAGGGTACACAATGTCTGGGGTCTTCTGACCTGCTTCTCTTTTACCATCAGAGACAGCAAAGGCATTAGCAGAGAACCAGCCACCTAAGAGGGTCTGCTGACGAGGGCAAGGGTCTCAAAGTCTGCCTACTCCTAACCTTTGCACTTCTACGGTCAGCCTAAGGTCCTCTTCCCTGGAAAGCACCATTCCAAGTATGGGTCTGTAGGCCTGACAGAGGCTCTGTTGGCCACTGTCTAGTCTTTATTTTTGGTTGGTAAGAAAAGGCATGACACACTTTCTTTTGTAAAACAGACTTCATTTTTTTTTTTTTACAGTCAGTCTAGGTAAAACAGTCCAGAAAAGATAAAACCCAAAAACTTGACTGGGAACCAACATTATCTGTGCCTCACTGCAAAGCATGGCTGGTGCTGAAGGCCCCTGTGCACATGCTCAGCAGAGAAGAAAACAGTCTGACAGTGTGCGGGTCAGCGGCTTCTTTGTTTGAGTGGCTTAAGTCAGGGTGACAGTCAGTGAGGTGGTTCAGTGAGGAAAGGTGCCTGTTGAGATGACCTGGGATTGATGCCCAGAATCCCCAGGGTGGAAGGAGAGTACCACCTTCCCTAGGTTAGTCCATACATGTGTCATGGATTCTCTTTCTCCCTCCCTCCTTGTCTCCCCCCTCCCTCCCTCCTTCCCTCCTTTCTCCTCTCTCTCTTCTCTCTCTCTCTCTCTCTCTCTCTCTCTCTCTCTCTCTCTCTCAATGTAACAAAATTTAAGTTTAACTACCTTACTGGTTTATGTGGGACCATTTATCAAGATTCTCATTTTAAAATGTTAGTTGCCTTTTATGTTGTTAAAAATGTTAGGAAGGAGTGAAAATCTACCTGTTCATGCACTGCTAGAGACTTAGGGGAGTGGTTTTTAAGTGACCCTAGGTAGTTGTCAGTACAATTAAAATATAATTATTAACTTCTTTGAAAATTAAACCCAGGTGTGTGTCTGTGTGTGCGATGTTAATGACATCACTTATTGATGATTCACATATATTATTGTATTACCTGTCTGGGCAGCATTTTGTAACAGGTGTATTATGAAGCCAGTCAGCTTTCTGTCCCTGCCAGGTGTGAACATTAGAGTCATTTAACCTTGGCACTAAAGCCCTCATTGTGGTACTGACAGGTGCTGTGCTTCTGAGGGCCACTCTGGGCCGTCTCAAGTCCGGGCAGTTTCTGGGGCTGATGTGTGTCTGCAAACACAGGCGGTCTCATATTGCCTAATTATAGCTACTTGCCATTTTGATTTAGTTTATCAACTACAATGTTTGCTACAGCTTTTTTATGTAAAATGCAATTATTTCTAACTAGGAAAATCTCATCCACATTGTGAAATCCTGGAGAAGCTTTGTGTGTGTGTGTCTCAATTGTTTCATTCTCTGAAACAATTTTTCCCCACAGCTGATCAAAGTTGATAGCAGATATATGTTCATAAAAGTTGATGCTTTGCTTCCTACACTCCTTACCACAGGCTAGATTAGTTCATTTTTAGGTAATTTTTCTTAGTTTTACTTTATTAATATTAACTAAAATTTCTCCCCATCCTTCTTTTTCAGACAGTCTTTAGCCCAGGCTGGCCTTAAACATGCTTATCCAGCAGAGGGTGACTTTGAATCCTTCTGCCTCCGGCATGCACACCATACCTGGTGTTAGGTAGGGTTGGGGAGTGAACCCATGCTTCATGTATGCTAGACAAGCCTTTACAAACTGAGCTCGGCTTCCACCCCTAAAATAACTAACTAAATATCTACTAGAAAAACTTCCCGGTGGGAAACTTTTACACAAACACTCAGCAGTGATGAAGGCTGTGCCTGACTAGGAAGTCATGTTTCATGTTTCTGAGAAGAGTTAGCTGGAAAAATGCTTCAGTTCAAGGATGTTAACTGAAGTTACTGTGTATCTATCCCCTCTGTACCGGGGACTGTGATTGCTGCTCAGTCTCGGAATATAAGGAGCCTCATTAAGAAACATTCTTTCAAAATTTTAATTCACTCTATATAAGGCATACTTTGATTTTAGTTCAGATGTGAATTAAATACAATAACATATAATTACATTAAAAATCAACTCTCCATCATTCTGGGCACGCTTCATAGCCCAACTCCCTTGCACAAAACTCAGTGTCCTACTTCATCGTGATTGCCTCACCCGAGCAAGGTCTGTGGCTTCTTTCTTGTTACACGACCTTGGGGAAAATTGGCTTATACGTATGAAAGGATATTTCAGGCATTGACTCAGACTAAATAAATGTGCTAAATTTGATACAGTGAGTGGGAAATTTTCTTCTCACCACATGGAACCACTAATGAGCTTGGGAAGTAAACATGGTTAAGTAGCCATAGTTGCTGCTTTGTTACAATCCTTCTGAATTGGCCAGTTAGCATCAATAACATTTCAAGAACTTCATGTTTTTGTAGCTTAAAGACTGACAAAAGAAGCCAAGCCAACCCACAACAAAATAAACTGTTGTCTGGTGAGAAGGATGGAGGAGGTTGGCTTGTCTTCTCTCCGGCAAGAAGGCGTGTACCACCTCTAATCCCAGGTATTAAGACCTCATTTGAAATATGAAAGGTGTTTGCAGATATAATCAAGGTAAGGTGAGGCCACTTTGGAGTAGGACATGCCATTATGACTGATGCTCTTGAAAGATAGGAAGGGATGCGTGATGGGAAAAGGTCATGTGTCAACAGAGGTCAGAGCTGTGCTGGTAGCATGACCAGAGATGATGACATTCACAGCCTCCAGCAGAATCTGGGAGAAGCAAGGGAGGCATCTACCCAGAATGTCAAAGGTGTCAGACTTCTGGCTTCTAGAGTTGTGAGAAAATATATAGCTGTGGGTTTAAGCTACCTGGTCTGTGGTCCTTTGCTATGGCAGCCCCATAAGACCCTCCCAGGAAGTATGGGCAATGACTGACAGCTGGCATCACCAGTAGCTGAAGGAGTTTTCCTCTATATTTTCACATTTTTGTCCTCTCCCTAATGCTAATATTTGAGACACCAGGGAACTCCTCCATCATCTAACATGGTAACATTCTATAATATCTCTGGGTCTTACTTGCCATCACAGTGAAGGGAGTCTTTGGGACGGTGTTGTTATAATAACATTGAACCTTTATGAGGCTTCACCTGAGCCGAGCCCAGGGGCAAGTGCCTCACGTGCCTGCTTTCATTTATTGCTGACAAGCCTAGGAGGGATGTCTTATTATTTCAATTTCACAAATAAGAGATGCCAAATGAGGGCATTCTCTGTGGTTTTTGCAGTTTTTCTTGCTTTATTGCTTCCACAACTTTGAGCCTGGCAGATACCACAGTTTCTTTATGATTAAGGCAGCCATGTTTTCATTAAGAATTCTCTTTATGGGGCTGGAGAGATGGCTCAGCAGTTAAGAGCGTTTACTGCTCTTCCAGCACCGTGTAGACGGGTTCACAACCACTTGGAATCCTTGTGCTGGGATGCTCTCTTCTGGCCTCTGGGGGCACCTACATGCATGTGACACACACACTCTGACACAAATCCACACGCATGCACACAAAGTAAAAAATTAAAAATCTCTATTATACTTTAACTTTTTTATTGTAAAAAATGCAAGCAAACTGTGTTTTCTAGCTTGATTGACAAGTTTGCATTTGGAGCTCCTTACTGTAAAGGATATAATAGAGAAATTTGATGCTTTAGTTGTCATATCGACATTCACCTTGTGGTAGTCACAGCATAGTTTAAAACAAACCAAAATGGGTAAATTTATGAGTCTCCATCTTGAAGACCCAAGGCTTGATAAAATGAGGTGGCCGCTAGCCTTCCAGTCTTGCTCGTTTTTGCCTCATGGGCCAGTTTTTGTATATTCCTGTACCACGGCAACCTGGAGTCATCTGTCAGGTAAAGGTAAACTTGGAGCATCTGTGTTTTAAAGAGAACAGTGGCCGAGACAGGCAAGATGAGGAACCAGGAAACACTTAGGAAATGAGTTTGCTGAATCAGTGTGGCTGAGACCTGACCATGAGTTCAGCCCGAGGATCCCAGCTGTGGCCGTGCATATAAAGATGATCTTGGGATCCTTAATCAATAAATTAGTGCCAAGAAAAAATGAGATTTGGTTAACTTTTTGGTCGATTATTCTCTTATTCAAGAACATAGTAAGCAACACACTTTACCCTGTGTCTTTACCATGGGCCTGTTAGTCATAAGTTTCAAATCTCTGAGAGGAATGAAGATGTATCTTGAATCATAATGCTGAGAAATCCATTCCATGCTGCTTATTTAAAGCGGGGAGTTATTCTGTCACATCAGTTTAACATGAGACAGTCATAGAAAACACAAGAAGCAGAGGTGTATGTGTCTGATCTAGAGACAAAGTTGATCTGGCCAAGCCTGGTCTGTTGATGGAGTGGGGTCTGAAAGGCTGTCTGTTGTATCTCAAGGGAGGACAAGCGCCATAGAAAATGTTTGCTGTGGCACAGTAGACAGACAGGCTCCTGGCTTCCCAACCTTGCCTCGGTTAAATTCGTCTTCTGTCGTCTAACCAGAGAGCTGTCAGGCTTCTGAAGACCTGGGCAGAGATGTGATGGAAACAGGAAGAGCATTTGAGGAGCTGAGCCAGCACCAGAGGGTTTGGTGTGAAAACATGCTGGCTATGGACAGACGCCGGAAAGTCTGACAGAGTAATATGGGAACTTCCCAATATACCTGTCATGGCGGAGTGAAGTATTAGGTGAACTGGGAGTGAGTGTGTCTGTATTTCTGTCATGGCCCTGGGACAGTTTAACATTGTGACTGCAAAGTGGTACTTTGTGGCCATCCTTTCTTCACCTGTCAAAACCGTGAGTTTTTATTCTCCTTCTCGCTTCTCTCAGATTCCCCGTCTGCTCATAAGACCATAGGCGTTGTGTTGCATCTCTTTCAAGTGCCAGAGGTCATGCCTGCCTGTGATGGCTAATATTGGTTAGGAACATAACCAATCAGAGCAAACCTCAGTTGAGGGATTGTCTTTATCATACTGGCCTGTGGGTATGTCTCTGTTGGGACTGCGCTGTGTAATAATGGAAAGGGTGTGTGAACCCGAGAATGAACTAGTAAGCAGTCTGTGGTCCCTCCAGTCCCTCCATGGCCTCTGCTCCAGTTCCTGCCTCCAGGTTCCTGCTTCCGTTCCGATCCTGATTTTCCTTGAAGATGGCCTGACTATAGAGGAGAAGAACAAACCAAAAAAATCCATTTCCTCCCCTAGGTTGGCTTGGGTCAGTGTTTTATCATAGCAACCAAAAGCAAATCAGGGCATCATCTTTTGCCAGTGATAGACATTTTCAAAGGTAGAAATACAGTTTGACATGTGGGCTCTGTCATAGTTTTCATCTGGTAACCAGTGTCTGGTGTATATATGCAGTGAGAGGGACAAAGATAATAGTGACTCCCATTTCCTACACATTTCTATTATCCAGATAATTCTCCAGGGACAACATGGTGAAGTTTTGCCTCTGCACGTTTGGGACAAGGACCTGTGGGTTATTGTAACAGGCGGTTATGTTAGGAAGATGCTAGTGTCCAGCGTGTACCAACCACGCATGCTGTCGTACGTCCTGCTATGTACAGAGCACAGCTCCAGAAAAGAATCACGTGGCCCCAAATGCGGTCAGGATGCCAGCTTTATGGGGTCTCTCAATACACTGACTGGCCTTAGAGGATATTATGCACAGTTTCTAGCTGAGCTTCAGGAAGATTAATATTCACTGCTAGGATTTCATTAGGGCCAGAGTCTCTTTAAACACTTTCCTTGTAAACTGAGGCACAGCCCAGTTTCCTATCAATCAGGCCATATTAGTTTCTTCATTTTTTTAAAAGATAAGATTGTCTATCGTTTACCAGAAGTTTGTAGTAGTGTATTTGGATGGGGGTAGGCAGTGGGGAGGAAATAGGGGATTTGGAGAATTTCAGAAAGTTGAGGTATTATGCTTAAATGTAATATTTTTGGCAAAACTCTGTAGTCATAAGCAGTGTGGGTGAAATACAAAGTGTATATTTAGACTTCAGTGTGGCTCATGCATATGCATTGTTTTTAGATTAAGAATGAGAGCTTTTAGTTCTTGCTTCTCTTTGTAGCTTTCAAAAGAAATTTGATTTGCTCTTCTCTCGGGCATGGCAGTAATTTGTAGCGCTTTCTGGTTGTTGAGAAATTGGAGGCTTCTTGTGGGCCCTTAAGGGTGAGCGTGTGCTTTCCCCTGGCAGGAAGATAGGTCAGGGCATTTTGAACTTGAAGTAGGACAGAAGCTAGAGATATTATTGAAAAAGGGCAAATTGCTCTTTGGGGAGAACACTGTGGTGAGCCCCACAAAAAGAACTGGTCTATTTCCTCTCTGACCACTGATTTACCTCAAGTTTGGAGTAAAGCCTGGCGGATGAATATGTGGTGTACGAGGCCCGGCGACGGGGAAAGCTCATTTAAATGCTTTCATTTCAAAACGTGCATTTTATGAATGAAAAGTGTAGTTTGGGGCATTGACAAGACTCTTTCCTGTACGATGTTAATTTTTCTTCACTGAAGCTACCTTCTAAAGTCTCATACTTTGGAACTCGTGCGTTGGAGAAACAGAGTGGGCTACCGTGCGCTTTTATTTTTTCCAGGTCTCACCTGCGCAGAATTGGACCCTCTGGGGATTAGGGGTGGCAGCTTCCATTTTGCCGAATGACAAGCACCTGAAGTAACGCTGCTTCTTTCATAATTCACCTGGTGTGCCCTCTGTCAACTCACAGACTTAATGAAGAGAGGAAGGGCAGGGAGATAGTCAGGATAACTAAGGCAAACGATGGTTATGACGATGTGCATGCACAACACTGAAGTGATCTATGAGGAGTTAAAAACACTTTAATTAACGCTGGCAGACAGAGCATTTCCAGGGAGCAGTACACAGAGACGTGCTTAGAGCGGCAGTCAAGCTACCCAAACGAACAAGTCCCAGCTTCTCACTGCTGATTTCCAAAGCCTTGTGAACACTGAGGTCTAAGCCTTACTGTTTTATGCTGTCACCATTATTTTTACAAGTATCTACTAACCTTTGCAATTTATATCAAAGGGAAAAATTGTATTATTGAGAGAAATATAGAGTACTTTGAATATTAGGAGTTCGCTTAGGGTCCTCCTTGTTACCTGGCTTCTTAGGGGCTGTGCATTGCAGCCTGGTTTTCCTTTGCTTCACATCTAATATCCATTTATGAGTGAGTACATACTGTGTTTGTCTTTCTGGGTCTGGGTTAAGAAAGATGTGCATGGATGCCCCCTGGGAATCCATATAGATAAGATCTCTTTAGTAAATTGGAAGGGGGAGAGAAGGAGTAAGGGAAGTGGGGAGGATTAAGGAACTTGAGGGAACAGGATAGTTGGGTTGGGGGAGGGACAGAGAGGGAGAACAAGGAAAGAGATACCTTGATGGAGGGAGCCATTATGGGGTTAGGGAGAAATCTCCTGCTAGGGAAACTCCCAGGAATCCACAAGGATGACCCCAGCTAAAACTCCTAGCAGTAGTGGAGAAGGTGCCTGAACTGGGCTTCCTCTGTCATCGGATTGATAACCACACTAATTGTCATCATAGAACCTTTATCCAATAAGGAAATAGATGCAGAGATACACAGCTAAGCACTGGCCCAAGCTCCCAGAGTCCAGTCGAAGAGAGGGAGGGGCGATAAGGAGCAAAGGGGTCAAGATCATGATGGGGAAACACAGAGACAGCTGACCTGACCTAGTGGGAGCTCACTGAATCTGAACTTATAGCTGGGGAACCTTCTTAGGACCCAACCTTCTTAGGACGGCTGAATGTGGGTGACAGTTCTGTAGCTTCGGCAGTTTGTGGGGTCACTGACAGTGGGACCAGGATTTATCCCTAGTGCATGAACCAGCTGTTTTCTTTTATAATTTTAATTTTATTTTTAAATTTCATTTTACATTCCATTCACAGTTCTCCCCCATCCCACTTCCTACCCCCCACCTGTATCCTTCCCAGCCTACCCCCCATTTACTCCTCCCAGTGGGTAAGGGCTCTCATGAGAAGTCAACAAAGTCTGGCACATTAAGTTGGGGCAGGACCAAGCCTCTCCCCTGCATTAAGGCTGAGCATGGCATCCCACCAGAGGGAATGGGCTCTAGTAAGCTAGCTCATGCACCAGCGATAGATCCTGGTCCTGCTGCCAGGGGCCTCACAGATAGTCCGAGCTTCACCACCGTCTCCCACTTATGGAGAGCGTAGTTCGGTCCCATGGAGGCTCCACAGCTATTGGTCTAGAGTTCCTGAGTTTCCACAAGCTTGGGTCAACTGTCTCTGTCGATATCTCCATCATGATCTTGATCTTCCTTGCTCATATATTCCCTCCTCCCTTTCTTCAACTGGATTCCTGAAGCTTGGCCTGGTGCTTGGTTGTGGATCTTTGAATCTGGTTCTGTCAATTGCTGGATGAAGGCTCTATGATGATAGTTGGAGTATTCACCAATCAGATTACAGGGGAAGGCCAGTTCAGGCTTCCTCTCCACTATTGCTAGGATTCTTAGCTGGGGTCATTGTTGTGAATTCTTGAGGATTTCCCTAGCACCAGGTTTCTCCCTAACCCCATCGTGGCTCTCTATCCAGATCTCTCTTTCATTGCTCTCCCTCTTTTTCCCTCTCCCCAACTGGCCATCCTGTTCCCTCACATTCTCATCTCCCGTCCCTCCCTTGCCCCCAGTTTACCCAGGAGATCTCACCTAATTCCCTTTTCCTGGGCCACCCATGCGTCCCTGTGAGGGACCTCCTTGTTCCCCTGCTTCTCTGGAGCTGTGGTTTGTAGCCTGGTTTTCCTTCGCTTTACATCTCATATCCACTTATTAGTGAGTGCATACTGTGTTTGTCTTTCTAAGTCTGGGTTATCTCATTCAGGATGTTTTTTTTCTAGTTCCATCCATTTGCCTGCAAATTTCATGATGTCATTGTTTTTTACAGCTGAGTAATATTGTATTGTGTAAATGTATCAGCTTTTCTTTATCCATTCTTCAGTTGAGGGCCATCTAGGTTGTTTCCAGGTTCTGGTTATTATGAATAATGCTTCTATGATCATTGTTGAACAAGTGTCCTTCTGGTATGATTGAGTATCCTTTACGTATATGCCCAGGAGTGATATCACTGGGTCTTTAGGTAGATTGATTCCCAATTTTCTGAGAAACCACCATACTGATCTCCAAAGTGGCTGTACAAGTTTGCACTCCCACCTGCAGTGGAAGAGTGACCCCCTCCCCCGACTCCACATTCTCTCCAACATAAGCTGTTCTCAGTACTTTTGGTCTTGGCCATTCTGACAGGTGTAAGATGGAATCTCAGAGTCATTTTGATTTGCATTTCCCTGATGATTAAGGATGTTGAGCAATTCCTTAAATGTTTCGACCATTTGAGATTCTTCTGCTGAGGATTCTCTGTTTAGCTCTGTACCGCCTTTTTAAATTGAATTATTTTGTATTTTGATGTCTAGTTTCTTGAGTTCTTTATATGTTTTGGAGATCAGTCCGTTGTCAGATGTGAGGTTGGTGAAGATCTTTTCCCCTTCTGTAGGCTGCCATTTTGCCTTGTTGACCGTGTCCTTTGCTTTACAGAAGTTTGTCAGCTTCAGGAGGTCCCATTTATTAATTGTTTCTCTCAGTGTCTGTGCTGCTGGGGTTCTATTTAGGAAGTGGTTTCCTGTGCCAATGCAATGAACTGGATATTTGGAGCCCATTTCCTATGATGGGAAACCTTGCTTAGCCGGGATCACGGGGAGGGTCTTGGTCCTGCCTCAACTTGATATGCTGGACTTTGCTGTCTCCCCATGGGAGGCCTTATCCTTTCTGAAGAGCAGATGGGGAGTTGAGAGATTGTAGGGAGGGTACAGGAGGAGGAACTGTGGTTGGTATGTAAAATGAAAAAAAAATCTTTTAAATAAAAATTTAAAAAACCCTAGGAGTTTGCAAAGAAAACATGAAAAGATCTTAATTTTTAAAAATATGGAATTTTCTGTAGCATACCAGTCTTTGGCTTCAATTGGAATTGTTATTATTATTATTTTTTGCCCTTTTATGAAGAAAAGGTATTACTGTGTTTCTTCAACATGGCAGTTCCCCAAAAGCCAACTTCAAAATCTATGGTTTCATCAGAATTTAAATGCTATAGTACGTACAGGATTTAAAAGCCCCCATTGCATTCAACCATACTATTTTATTTAAGGTAAAGATAAGTTAATCCATTTTCACAAGCACTTGAAAGATTCTGCTAGAATGGACTCTTTAGAGATGGTGTGTGCTTTTGTTAGAATAGCCTGACTGCCAGCGGCGACTTGGTGAGAACTGAGATATATATGTTGTTTTCGTCAGCATCCTTCTCTTCTTTAAAGTCAGAGTAATATTCTGGATGATGAAATGAGGACTAGATAACAAATGCTTTCTGGTGGATAGAGATTACATTACTTAAAAAAAAAAACCTTTTATTCTTCCCTCATACATCAGGAGGAGTGGGTCTGGGGGAGAGGGGAAATCTTACAGTGGAGAGTAGAGTAGGATGTAAAGGAGCTGACACGGGCTCAGCTCTTGGGGTGCTAAATAAGTAAATGTTGCAATATGTTTGGGTCCTTGGATAATACTGTTTTCATTTTACATCTTGTATAATAAACAAACAAAAATCCCCACAGCTAGCCAGTGTTTTCTTATTACATTCTAATCTACGGCTGGAGTTTGTTCAGGAGGTTCACTAGCTGCCTTGATTTTTGTAGAGCTGCAATTTCAGCCTTTCTGTAGGCTGAAGATTTCCTTGAGCCAGTCTGCGCGGCACAGGAAGATGCTGTCTTGAAAAATAAAAACAAAAACACCAGGAGAAGGAAGAGGAGAGAGAAAAAGAAATGGACCTTTGTGTTGGGAAGGAAAGAGACCAGTGGAACTATCTTTTTTTTTTTTTTATTTTAAGTACAAAATTTAAGGATATGGATTCAACCTTACATGTTCACAAAGATTTTTGTCTAGCGAGTTGAGGCTCCCCCTGCCCACGACTTTGAACATTTCCCACTGGGCCTAAAGATAGGGCAATGGAAGGTTTTGGCTCAGTGACTTATTGTTTTCCAATATATAGCCTAATGCTTAATTGCTTTGTAAAGTCACTCCAACCTTCAATAGGTATTTAGTTTGAAATGGAATCTGGTAGCTGTTTAATTATGAGCTGCAAGAGGATGTAACATCCTCTCTTCAGATCCATTGTATCCAAGATGGCAGAGGGACATTTGTCAATGTAAGGCTAGAATCCTAACTGTAATATTTTATACCTGATAACTACATCTCTGACTATTTTAAGTCTAAATAAATATGCAACCCCCCAATTTAAAATAGTTGTATTCAAAAGTTCACTGGAAACAGAGTTGTTTGTGGAATTTGAGACATTTTCCATAGTAACAATGTTAGGTTTCCAGGCCAACCCACAAAACCTATTTAAACCATATTGTATAATTTCTGCTCTAAAATCATCATGGGGCCCACACAACATACATCATATTAATTCTATTGGGAAAATGCACTAGTATTTACCCTGGAATAGACAAGTCCTTGAGTGAAGGTAATTGGACATTTTGAGGTCATCCTCCTATTTGGGAATGAGAATGACAGTGTTTTATTTCTGAGTTGTTCCCTGTGGTTCCCAGGACCTGGATAAAGGTTCTGACAGTGGACAGGGCTTCCTCCAAGTGTGGATATTAAGAGTTACATGAAACCAAGTGGCCACACAACCTGATAAGGAGTTTATTTTCTCATCTGATATGTCTAGAAGAGTTGGCTCAGTGGGATTAACTGTTCAGTGACCTTGGCTTTGTGTTATGTTGTGCTCTTTGAAATTTTTATAGCATCATGGTTATAAAAAGTTATAAACAGCAACAAATACAGCCTTCCATGAGCATCTCCAAAAGGTTACAATGTGAGGGAGCCCCACTGGGAACTGTTTCTCCACACGCGTATTTCCCTTTATGTGTGTTGGAAGTAACTCGTTCACAGCCTGCCTGAAACAAATCAGTGGCCATGTGATCAGTTTTTGGAGAGGGCAGGTAGTCTGAGAGCGGTGTTGATTTGATTCTGGGTTTTATCGGAGCTGTATTCCATCTTCTGTGAGCCAATGATGACCTTCCTTGAACATGGTTTGAGGTAGCTTAGAATCTATTGACTAAGCAGAAGGTAGGCTACCTAGCAACTTATCTAAGTCATCCACCTTCCTGTCACCATAGAGTGGTGGCCTGGGGCTGAGGTAGGGTCATAATATCTGTTTTCATTTTAGCTTTTCTGCAGCTCTGTGGTCTTGGCTATCTCAAATAATTTTCCCTTTCAGAAATCTAGTCTATTAAATAATGAGGGGGTTGGATTGACTTATTGCTTGGTTCATATATTCAGAGAGTGTCTGGAGCCCCACCCAATGACAAGGAGTGCCAAATTTTAGGCACAGAGGGTGCTATAGTGACCCTTCAATGAACACCCAAGCTGTAGTGCTCCTCAGTAATTCCATGTAAGACTCTGTGGACCTGGTGAAGCTATGAATCTTTGGGTAGAGATGGCATACATGGCTAGATCTTCTGATAGTGTTACTCTAGGGAAATTTATGGGTCTTTTGCTTTACCTTTGAGAATCAAAGAATTTGACCTGATTGTTTGTCCTGCCCCCAACTGTTATTTCTCACAAGGTTTCTATATTTCTATTGCTTATTCTAGAACAACAGACAATGTCATTAATTTTTTCCTTCCATATTTCTGTTACCCTCAAAGAGCAGATAATCTGTTTTCTTTTCATTTAAAATATATAGCATACTTTTTTGAGACAGGTCACTATGTAGCCCTAGTTAAAATATATTACTAAAAGCAAAGGGAATTGATGGGTGATGGGTGGAAGGAGGCTTCCCCTCAGCTCCACTTTTTCTTAAACTTGTAGAGGAAGATGTAGGGGCTTAAAGGCAGCGTGTCTTGATCTGGTTTGTAGAAGGAAGATCTAGGTGTAGCTAGATGGAGGAGGCGGGAGGCCAGCGACTAGACAGCTAGGGCTCACTGACAATGTGGTCACTGTCCATCCCCTACCCTCTGTCTTCATCCTACCTGTTCCTACCATATGGTACATCCCTGCTCTGTCTGCAGCGTGGGGGGTGATTCCCAAAGACTAGAGAAAAGGGGGCTGTGACGGCAACAGGTTTGCAGGCCCATGAAGAAAGGATGGAGTGGAAAGGGGGTGATGGCAGAGAAAGCTTATACAGGTTCAGATAAGTAACCCAAATTTCTGGATCCTTTTGAGCCTCCAGTTTAAGAAAGAAGAAATCGATTGAAGCCAAGTGAAGCAGTAAGATGAGGAAAGTCTCAGGACATGGTGGTCATTTCTTATAAATGGCAAGTCTGTGGTGATTCTTGTTACTGTGCCTTGGAAGCCCTGGGAGACATGCACACAGTGATGGACTGCAGGGCATCTGTCTTCTCCATCTCAGAAGCCATTGGTCTAACAGCATTTTCTATGAGCAAGAGAGTAAATACTTCAGTTTTCTGGGATCTGGGTTCTGCGTTAGAAGTGCTTTGGTCTTGAAGCAGGAAACAGGTTCAGACAACAAGCTAAGCAGGGCCACAGCCATGTTCTAACATTTCGGCGATGGACAGCTTCCTTATATTTCTTTAGTGTCAGAGTTTTCATGTTTCAGGAAGTATTTATGTTTTGATTTTTCCCTGCTAAAGTTAAAAGAACATGAAAACTCCTGTCAGTGTAGGCTGTCCTGTAGCGTGCCCGTTGCTGTTTCTCACCCGTTTGTCCACCTCTCTTCACCTCCCTCCTTCTCTCTGTTGTCTATGAACGAGAATCTGATTCTGTTCAGTTCTGCCTCTTCCCATTGTCGGCTGCTCTGAGCACACGTGAAAGAGGCTGGACATCTAATGTACAGACCGTGGTGCTTAGTCTTCTGTTTTCCATGTTGAAGTTGAACATGGCTTAAATATTTCATTTTTTAAATGCTATATTTAGCATTCTTGTGCCTAATTTGATTTTTTTACAAAAACTTCTTACGGAGGTATGATATCCAGCAGCAAATGATCATGGATCTTGTTAAGATCCAAAAACCACAGGTGAGTGCCAGCTTTGAGTTGGACCTTGCCTTCTGAATGCAGCATTTGTCTGTCCGGGGAAGGACTGGTTGGGCGCGGACAGCTGTATATTATTGTTTGTGAGCCTTAGCCTTTACTCCAAGTCAAGTGTTTACTTCACTCTTGAACTTAATTAGCAGCTAAGAGCTTTGTGCTTTGTATTTTAAGGAAGCATGTGATTTGTTCATTACTTCAAAAGCAGATTAATTATTATTATATCTTTAGTCACCGTCTGCAAACATCTATACTGGTGAGCTCTCTCCTGCGGAGTTACCTTGAAATGCCCTGTGGTGTTTTATTAGCTTTCAATTCTGTGTTTATTACAGTTGGCTAGAGGTTTTTTCAATTTAGTTTATTGGCTACAGAAAAGCCCATCTTTCTGTGGAAATTACCCATTTCAGAGGGTAAGGAGTTTACTGGTGGTGGCTATCATTTAGCTGTAGACATTTGACATTTTCTCCACATGAACCTGAGTTTTCCGTCTGAGTTAGAGGTAGAAGCAGCTCAATTATAAAGTAAGATTTTAAAATACTGTTTCTGTCTTCTGGGTTCAGGAAGAGGAATCGTGATTAAAATGCATACTCTCAATGTAAAAATGACTTCCCTGCTCAAGTGAGCCTCAGATGGAATTATTAAACCCAAGAGGACGAATAAATAGCCATGGGTGCACATTGTCTAATTTCAGTCTTGTAACAAGTTTTAGGGGTTCCGAGTGACTCTCAGCATTTGAAGAACACATTCAGAGTCCCTGATGGATCTAGGCTGTGAGGAAGAGTATGTGTGACTTGTGGCTCTGTGCTGTTGTCTACTACTTGTCTTGGTTGGCAGATGAGTTTCAGGAAACTTAGTTAAATTTAAATTTTGTACTAATAACAAGAATTCTGGTGTATAGCTATGTCCAATGCAATATTTATGATAACAAAATTATTTCTCCTCTCCGTGAAATGAAACAAAATGGACATCCTCCTGCACGTGGTGAGGTATGCCTTTAATCCTTGTGCTCTGGAGGCAGAAGCAGGCAGGACAACCTGGTCTGCTTAGTGAGTTCCAGGACAGCCAGGGATCTATGGAGAGACCCTGTCTCAAACAACACAACAAAACACAACAACAACAACAATACCCAAAATGAACATCCTTCATTATTGTTTTCTCCTTGCAGAATCTGGTGGCCCTGTATATGTACCTTCTGTCTCTTGGCTGCCCAGGGATCCTAATTGCTCTGGTCTAATCATAGGTTTTGCTGCTGGAATTTTAAGTTTAGTTGTTCAGGATTATGAACTAAGAACCTTCATCCCACTGAGGTTCAAAATATCCAGTGTTTAATTTAATAGTGAAATAACTAGGATTAACCCATTTATTAGTGCTAATAGTCTTATGCATTAAATTTTGCAGATTATGCATTTACTTAATATGAACTATTAATAATTCAAGGCAAAGAAGTATCAAAACCCATAATTTAAAGCCTCATGCAAAGAAGATGAAATATTTTTGAGCCATTATTTTGTAGCCAGAAGGTGCTGTCCCGCCTAGTCCTGCAACTGCTCAGTTCCAAAGGAACACACAGAAGCTTCTATTAATTACAAACTGCTTGGCCTCTTACCTTAGGCTTATTACTAACTAGCTCTTACAACTTAAATTAACCCATAATTCTTATCTATGTTTAGCCACATGAGTTGGTACCTTTTCGCAGTGAGGCATTCTCATCTTGCTTCCTCTGTGTCTGGCTGATGACTGCATCTCTGCCTTTCCTCTTTCCAGAATTCTTAGTCTGGTGGCCCCGCCTATACTTCCTGCCTGACTACTGGCCAATCAACATTTTATTAAACCAATAAGAGTGACAAATCCTTACAGGTACAAGAGCAGTGTCCCACAGCAGTTACTTTATTTTGATAATGTGCTTGTCCTTAAAGAACTCATCCTGTGAATTAACCATTTTAAACTTCACCTAAAATTTTATTGTTATAGTTGCTTTGATTCCTGTGTACGTCATAATTTACAGACAATGCCCAGTGAGATAGTCTACTTCCTGTTGCCTGTCTGTCAAGACGTAGGACTCTGCCTGTACATCACCATATCACACCATGATGACAGTGGAGTAAACCTCTGAAAATGTAAGCCACCCTAATTAAATTTTTTCCTTCATAAGAGTTGCTGTGGTCATGGTGTCTCTTCACAGCAGTAGAAACAGTAACTAGAAAGGGCCCCAAACACTTTGGACCACTGAGCAGAAGTAGCGTGCTAATCATGATACTATGGATGCAGTTCATCTGCTCTCCATAGACCCCAGCTTCCTTGTGTGCAGTCAGAAGGGATGGTCTCTGACATCACTGTTACTTTGTTACTGGCTACAGCAGCACTAGGAAGACTCAACTGTAGGTTGTCCTATTCAGAATTCATACTCAGGACCATAGCATGTGTGAGTGATTGTTAGAAACATGCCAATCATAGGTAGACTCTTGGCAGAGAAACAGTACCTTCAGGGTGTCCCCAAGATCTCTGTAGTCAGTAGTGCCCTGAGATTTAGTAATAGATACAGTGGGAATAGTTAGAGGATTTGGTACCACATTTGTCCTAAATTACAGGGTTATGCGTGAGTTCTTCCTAGTGGCCTCTACTTGTGCCGTGTTTCTTTATTCTTTATGATTAATGTATCTGGGAGTTGGTTCTGTTTCCTTCCTTTCCCCCTTGTATTTATCTTAGATTTCTTTCTCCCACTCCTTTCTTGCCCTTTCTTCTCCCCTTGCCATGCTACTAGGAGAGACCAAGACTCTCAGTAGGTAAGCGTCAAAAGACCAAGACTCTCAGTAGGTAAGCGTCAAAAGGTGATGCGTTTGTTTTCCTCTCTCTGAATTTCATTTTAACAACAGAACAATAAAAGTCAGGTCCCAGTTTTCAGGAAATGTTGAGCAGAATGTTGCTGTACGAAGGTAGGGATATAAGTCCTGCGATTTCGTCTTGTTTGCTATTTGTGTGCCTACTGCAGAAGACCTTACAGCTAAAATCTGTACCGCATAAAGCTTTACTGAATGCCTAGGATTTTTTTCCTTTGAGCATTATTAGAAACACTTTAAACTCATATATACTTCATGAAGCATTTCTCCACATGCCTACCTAGATTTGCCTTTGTTCTTTTTTCTTAAAAGAAAAACAATTTTAGCATTGAAATAGCATGACGTTTTATCTCATGCTAGGTGCTAAGTTCATTGCCCAAAGGAACTTGTTTCATCCTTCGTCTTATCACCAATAACAGTCCTATTAATGAGTGGCTTTTTAGTGAATTTTTATTATACTATTGTAACTGAAAGTATGTACACATAAATTCAACCATTTTAACTTAAGATTCTGTCTAGTTTTAACAAAATTAAGAATAAAGAAAATGAGGCATTTGATTTTGCTATATTGATGAAAATGCTTTACCCCCCCTTTCCTCATTTTGCATATTAAATTACCTCTAACTTGGGAGTCATGCATTCCTTGTATTGGCTAGTTGTTCATTAGCAATCTTCTTCTTCTTTTTTAAATGTGCATTGTTGTTCTGCCATGGGTGTCAAGTTCCCTGGAACTGGAGTTACAGGCAGTTGTGAACTGCCATGTGGGTGCTGGGAATTGAACCCAGGTCCTCTAGAAGAGCAGTCAGTGCTCATAACCCCTGAGCCGTCTCTCCAACCCCATTATCAATCTTCTTATTTACATACTGGCCACTTTTCCCGTACATTTTCTGTGAACTTTCCTAGGTCATGAAACAGATGTAGGTCTTACTGTCATGAGGCATGTAGTCACTGGAGGAGAAAACAATAAAAATGCAAACACTGATAAATATATAATTGATTGTTAAAGTCACCCTTAGGAAGGAGAAAAGTCAGAGCTCAGAGGAGTGATCACTGTGTTGCCCAGTGTAGGCTGGATGTATTTAAACTCTTTGAGGAGGTAGAATTAAGCTGAGAGATCAGTTGAGGATGAAGAATGCTTGACTGGAGAAAACAAAACAGATGGTGTGAAGTGAGTCAGGCTTATTACATGGTGCACACCGAGTCGCCGAGGTGGGAAAGGCTGTGCTGTCTCAGAGCTGTGAGAAGAGGTTTGAGGGAGAACCAGGGGAGCGGTGAGGGTGGGGTTCTTCATACGCTTGCTAAATTACTCCTTGCCTTTGTTTTTCTTGGTGTTCTCCTTACCAACATGTGTTTGTCTTACAGCTTTACCGAGATATAATTCTCACATGTGAACTACACTGTACCTTTAGTACATTCTCTGAGCTCTGTAGCCGCACCCATAATCACAGCCTATGAACATTTTGATACTTGACTATTCCCCTCTCTCCACCCATCGGCTACCACTTTTCTACTTTTTTGCTTTTTAGACTGATCTGTTCTGCCATTTATTTATTTATTTGTTTGTTTATTTTTATTTATTTATTTTGAGGTGTCAAGTAGCCCATGCTGGCCTCAAATTGCTCTGTAGCTAAGGTGGCCTTGAACTGCTTGCTGGTCCTCCTGCTTCCATCTTCTGGGTACTAGAGCCAGAGGCTTTTCCAGCACCCTGAGCTCTGCTCTAGCCACGTTGTATACACAGAGCCATATAATGCATCTATTTGCTTTCTATTCTTTGCTCCACAGTCTCTGAAATGAGAGACTCTTTCCTTGACTCATTTGTCCCTGCAATGATACTTCTCGTTTTGCCCTGCCCCATCCATAGCTTCCAAATTTAGAACAGTTTCCAAACTGCTAAACCAAGAGGTAAAACTCATAGTGATAAAGGGTTCCTCTCTTTATACTTATCAACGTTTGGTGTTTGGAAATTTTTGCTGATCATGATTTTATCTTCTGCTCTCTGTTACTGAAATCTGATTGCTTTTCTCTTTAAAAGGAGTGGGCAGTGAGCCTTTGTAATCTAGAGTACACATTTTATGTGAAACCTCAACGCCCGAGCAAAGAAGAGACAACTGGGAAAGTGTTTGTTGGTTGGATCTTGTGGCGCTATTTGGATGTAGTAGGGCCTTGAGAGGTGGGCCTAAGGAAGGAAGTTGTTTCTGGAGCTGTGCCCTAGAAAAGGCTGTGCTCCTACCCACTTTTCCATGTCTGCTTTTGCTTCTTGGCCACGAACAGTGAACAGACTACCTTGGTGATGTGTTTGCCACCGTGGTCCTTTTGCCCTGCCACTGGCTCCGTGTGGCTGGGATAAGAGGAGACCACAGACCAAACACCCTGAAAGTGAGCCAAAATAAACATTCTCCTTTAAGTAGATCCATCTCAGATACTCTTCATAATATTGAAAAGCTGACCAGTGCAGACAAGATGCAGTTAGAAGTTTGAGACGGTAGGTGTAAAAGACAAGTAGCCAAGCCAAGCTAGTTTTTGAAGGTGGAATCATTTCAACAATGAAGCAGCAATAATTCTATACTCAATACATGAACTCTTAAGTATTGGTGGATTAAACAATAGCTGGTAGATTGGCTGCTGGCTAAGAGCCAGGATCTGCTGAAAGTCAGAATGCAATGGTAGGGCAGCTGTAGAAGACCATGTGTGTAGGAATTCCACACGCACCATTGGGTCAAACCTGAAGTACATTCCGTGTCTTTTCTGGGTCAAAGCTTTGGCCAGTGTCACTGCCTCCCTTTTCTAATCAAAGAAGGGACTGGACTGAGGTGACAGTCCAGGGAGGGGAGTGAGAACAAGCTCTGCCCAGATGAGGTGGGGAGAATATTCTCCTGCAAAGTTCTTCTGACACTGGGCCCTCTAGTCAGAGCCAGGGGGCCTGCCTTTGATCACTCCCCTTGGTCTTTGCAATGTGACTCCCGAAAAATTTAAAAACGGTAGCTGCAATGGTTGATGATATGAGTCACAATTTAAAGACACTACCTTCTCTGTTTTGTTTTAGGCAAGGAAGTGGCTGGCATCAAGTGTATAAGGACTATTTTAACTAAGAGCAACAGATAGGTTATGGAGAGTCACCCCTTGTTCTTTGGGCCAGGTAGTAATTACAGGCTGGGGGAACTCAGCGTTGAATGCATGCCATTCCTTGGCACCTTCACAGCCTCTTTGCAAAACTCTCTATTGGCTGCTCATTTGCTTCTTTCTCCTCTCTCAAGTCACAGCAATTAAGGCCTTTTCTTGCCTTCAGTGTGCCAACGTGTCCCACTGACATTCTTTCTCTTCTTTTTAGACAATTAGTAGCTTCCAAATCCACAATGGTCTCCAAATTGCTGAGTGTAGAAGTAAAAAAGAACTTAGATTCAGGTGTTTAGAAATGCTCATGAGATGGTAACAATGTGAAGGCACAATAGGAAAAATGTTTTGTTATTTCTAAATACATTCAACAACTGTGATTGAAGTTCTTAGCCTCTTCCTTAGGTGATTGAGAAAAGAATAGTTCTCTGAATTAAGTAGAAGAAATTAATCATTTTCAAAAAATGCAACGTGTTCTTTCAAGAAGCATTCAAGGATTCACATGGAATTAAGTGACATTGACTAAATTCTTTGGACTTGTTTTGCCTTGTTTTACTATCTGTGGGATGAGCTGTTTGTCCTAAGTTGGTCTTTTGCTGGGAGGAGCATGGAAGATGGGCGGTGAGTAATGTCCTTCTCAAATGGGATGGTTTCTTTATGTCTGAATCCTAGTGTACCCCACGCCTCCTCCGAGTAAGGTGACCTGTGTTTCTATGTGACTTATTTTGCACAGCACTCTCTTGTTAGCCCTCGTTGACAATGACTCAGAATTAAATCAACCGGCTTCCGTGTGTGTCCTCTGGACTCCAATACAGACAAAACTGCTCGTTGTAGAAACAGCTATGCCGGTTGTCTGCCAGCGAAAGCAAATTTTGTTTCCTTCTTCTCATCCTTACCTCGCCATCGTTAGCTTCTGACACAAATTGCTTTGGAAATTAATGGCACAGAGACATGAACTGGGGTGTAAACCATAGTCTATAGCCCAGGGTTGTGCCAGGCATGCCAGTAAAAGCAGGATTACTCACAGAAACTATTGCAATCTTTGAAAATATCAAGACTCCATAATAAATTAGAGCAGTGCATCCCTTCCATCAGCTTCATAAGAAAATAATCCCAAGCTTTGAGTTAAGCACTGGTGTCGTTCTGATGACATAGAGAAAAGCTGTCACCCAGCCCAGTGATGGGAAACAGCATGACTTCCTGTCAATCTAGGGAGCTTAGTCTGGGAGATTTGGAATCACCTTATTTTAGAAGTGTATGATCTCTAGTTCTTTGTTATTATCCCCAGCGGTTTTTTTTTCTTTTGGGATGGACACATCTCTCAGTAGATATGAATATTTTATTTTAGCAAAGTACATATGAGCACCCTTTTAGATGGCTTGACTGATACAGTTTTCGTTGGTTATTTTGGGTTTAAAATGGCACTTGAGACAGATAACCATAAAAACATAAAATGGAAAAGTGCTTTTTTTATAGACAGAAAGTAGAAGGCAGCATGTTTCTGTAAATGCTGTCATGTCACCGAAGCTGGGAAGAACCGCTTGACGATTGGAAGTTGCCATGGGAAGCATGCCTCATTTCCGTGGCATTACATTCACTCTCCTTGGGAGATAGCTCTATCTACATATGTGTGCGTGTGCATGCACATATGTGTATCTCCATCCATCCATTTGCTTCTCCTCTAAAGCTTGCGTGCTGCAACTTGCGCACTCCGACAGAAGGGAACTTAGCTCTGATGTTGGTGGTCCCCTCCCTGCAACTGTATCATTGTAAGCATCTTGAAGTCTCCCGTGGACACGCTGGCTCCTGGACCACATTCTTCTCTGTGTCTGTAGTGCAGGGCTGTGCTAGCATCCAGGTCTTGAGCTTGGCATTTCAGTCAGCTCTCTGATTTGGCTGGATAGATAGCAAATTACTTTTCATTAGTATCATGATGTATTTTAATTAAGAAGCGTTATTAGATTATTCCTAGGGAAATAAATGAGCCATTGGGTGGCCGTAAAAACCTCTCTATAGTGCTGACACATCAAGACTGACGGAGCTAGAGCCTAAGTCCCCCCTTAGCTGCTCTGACGCCTGTCATTGTCAGAGTTTGTGGTTGAAGACAGCCTAGGGAACGCGTGTGCCGTCTGAAGCAGTAGAAAGTGCGGATGAGTTTTTAGAGGTAAAAATTAGCTCAACAACTTCACAGAGGGGAAAAAAGACCACTGGTGGGTTATCAGATTAGCAGACGGTGTCTCCTCCTTGAGCCCCTGGCGTGCTCCTGAGTGGCACCGGTGAGGTAGCTCCAGCCCTCACCCATGCCTGTTACCACCTGCGTCTGAGGGATTGTTGCTTGAAACCAGAAATATTCCTCTGACTTTGTTTGCTACGTTAGAAATTTCAGAGGGAATTCTTTTCATCCAGGGAAAGGAGAATCAGGCCAGTTTTGAGAAGCTAAAAATAAAACTGCAAAACTGTTTTCAGAGTAGAATTCATTGGCTTTGTTTCTGTGCATGACAGCCCTTTAGAATGCAGTATTGGATCAAACTGTGGTTCAAGTAAGAATTTTGAGTAGATTTTAAAAAAAAAACATAGCTTAACAGATCTAATTTCACTCTCTGAAACTTAATAGTACTAGAAATAATGTCAATGATAGGAATAATATATTGAGTTTGAAATGCGTGTCAGAATCTGTGCTGTTATTTCATGTACTTTTTTCTTTAAATTATGCTAGCAACCAATAGAATTCAAACTGTAACAAGGTAGAGAAGATCTTATCGGTTTGACAGAAGTAAAAAAAAATTCCTGTTTTGGGAAGAAAATTATATTGCCCTGAAAACTTTTTTGAAGGAGGATTCTGGGGTACCATGAGCTAGTTCTTCATTAGCCTCTTTCATGCCTATAAAAGGCCCATTCATGTTGATGTGAAGACTTCACGGTGAGATTGGCTTGAAAAGGTAGTGTAGGAAAGGGGCTGAGAGTTCCTTAGCTTCTCTAATGGATAGGGAGAGAGGGGAGAGAAAGGGATTCACTTAGAATGATGATGCTGGGCTTCGAGAAGTAAGTGTGTGTATTGTGTGTGTGAGCACGCATCCATATGCGTGCGTGTATGCATAAATTTGGGTTCTTGGAACTCCACCTTGGGCAACAAATCCCACAGGAGTGGAATTGAACGAGACTCCTAGGACAGAGAGAGCCGAGGAAACAAGCTCCACCTGAGGCAGAAGCCAGGAACAAATCCAGCCCTGGGAGCCAACCCAGTCCTGGGGCACTGATTGAGCCAACGACCTAACTCAGAGCCCACGACCTCCACCGGAACTGGAGTGGGACTGATCCAGTTACCCAGGACAAGGAGAGAACGGGCTCCACCAGGAGCAGAAGATAGGAGTCAACCCAATCCCGGGACTCGAGCAGATCAGGATTGACCCAGCGACCAGATCCAGAGCCAGTGAACTCCACCAGAACAGGTCTAACTCCAAGCCAGGGAATATCTACAAGAGGAGATCCAGACCAAGACTTACAGAAACAGATCAAAGCCAGCAGCCTAAACCAAACTAGGCTTGAGACAGCAAACTCCAAGAGAGCAGATCAAAATACGGGAACACTGAGCTACCTCCAGGAACAGGAATAACCAAGGAAGTAACTCGAACTGAGACACTGACTGTACCACTAGGAAAACCATCTTAGCTTTTGATCTATGGACACATAGGAAATTATTCAACAGAATCTTAGACACCACCATCCACACCTATTAGAGGGAAAGATGAAAAGAAAAGGTAGGATCACAAGCTACACCACAAAGAACAACACAATACCAGGGAAACCCAAAGACCCTACAAAAGTAAGCCCGGAACAACCAAATATGGATGACCCAGAAGAAAATGATCTAAAAAATAAC
>PVIU01025016.1:0-24475 GCA_004026605.1 Ondatra zibethicus
ACATCTGATAACCCCCTTACAAGCATAACAAAAAGAAGGGAAACACACAAACACTACTACTGAAAAATAACCAGAGTAAACAACCACTGGTCATTAATATCGCTTAATATCAGTGGACTCAATTCACCTATAAAAAGACACAGGCTAAGAGAATGGATACGAAAAACAGGATACAGCCTTCTGCTGTTTACAAGAAACATACTTCAACCTCAAAGACAGATACTACCTTAGAGTGAAGGGTTGGGAAAAGGTTTTCCAATCAATTGGACCTAAGAAACAAGCAGGTGTAGCTATCCTAATATCTAACAAAATGGATTTCAAACTAAAATCAATCAGAAGAGATGGATAAGGACACTTTATAATCATAATAGGAACTTCAAGATGAAGTCTCAATCCTGAATATCTATGCCCCTAATACAAGAGCACCCACATATGTAAAAGAAACATCACTTAAATTGCACATCAAACCCTACACACTAACAGTAGACTTCAACATTCCACTCTCGCCATGGACAGGTCAACCAGACAAAAACTTAACAAAGAAATAAGAGAAGTAACAGATGTAATGAATCAAATGGACTTAACAGACATCTATAGACCATTCCACCCAAACACAAAAGAATATACTTTCTTCTCAGCACCACATGGAACCTTCTTTAAAATTGATCACATACTCAGTAACAAAGCAAACATTCACAGATACAAAAATTTTGGAATAACCCCCTGTGTCTTATTGGGTCACCAGGGATTAAAGTTAGAATTTAACCACATTACTACTCTTAGAAAACATACAAACTCATGGAAATTGAACAGCAAAGTACAGAACCACCCCAGGATCAAGGAAGAAATAAATAAAGAAATTAAAGTCTTCCTTGAATTCAACAAAAATGAAGGCACACATTAGTGACTTAACATCACATCTGAAAGCTCTAGAGCAAAAGAAGCAGACTCTCCCAGAAGGAGTATAAGACAGGAAATAATAAAATTGAGGGCTGAAATCAACAGAATAGAAACAAAGAAAACAATACAAAGAATAAATGAAAAATAGAACTGGTTCTTTGAGAAAATTAACAAGATTACAAACCCTTATCCAAACTAATCAAAAGGCAGAAAGAGAACATCAAAATTAACAAAATCAGAAATGAAAAGGGGGACATAACATCAGACACTGAGGAAATTCAGAGAATCATTACATCTTACTACAAAAAAACTGTACTTACAAAATTGGAAAATGTAAAAAAAAATGGATAAGTTTTTAGATAGATATTATATACCAAAATTAAATCAAGGCCAGGTGAGCGATTTATTTTTTCCCTTTCTTTCTTTTTTATTATTACTTAAAAAATACCAATCCAAATTCCCACTCCCTCCCCTTCTTCTGGTTCCCTCCCTCTCCCTCCACAGACCCTCCCCCCAACTCCTCCAACCCTAAGGGAGTGCCATGCACCCCGCCCTGTTGAAAGTCTAAGGCCCTTCCTTACTATATCTAGGTTGAGGAAGGTTTACATCCAAAGAGAATAGGATCCCATGAAACCGATATATGCAGTAGAGACACATCCCAGTGTCACTATCAGTGGCCCCTCAGTCTGCCCCAGCTGTCAACACCCTTCAAAGGGGCTTGGTTGTTCCCAGGCTCATTCACTCCCAGTCCAGTTGGAGTTAGTGAGCTCCCATTAGCTCAAGCAAACTGTGTCAGTGGATGACCCCCTCATGGTCTTAAATTCCTTGCTCATACTCTTACTCCCTCCACTCTTCAACTGGATCTTGGGAGCTCAGTCCAGTGCTTCGATGTGGGTCATTCCCTCTTTTCCCATCTGTTGTTGGACAAAGGTTCTATGGTGATATTTAAGATAATCATCAGTCTGACTACAGGACAAGGCCAATTCGGGTACCCTCTCCTCTATTGCTTAGGGTCTTAGCTGGGGTCATCTCTAGGGGTTCTTGGGCATTTTTCTAGAGCCAGGTTTCTTGCTAACTCCATAATGGCTCCCTCAATAAAGATATCTCTTTCCTTGCTCTCATATCTGTCCTTCCTCCATCTCGACTATCCCATTCCCTCACGTTCTCCTCTACCCTCCTTCTCCCCTTCCTTCTACCCCCTGCCCCTCTGCTCCCTAATTTTTGTCTGATTCTAATTTCTAGGTGGGTCTATATATGTTTTTCTTTGGGTTCACCTTATTACTTAGTTTCTCTAGGATCCTGAACTCCTCAAAGTGTCCCACATAATAGAAACAGAAGGGCCATTGTCAAATTCTTTTTTATGAGGCTACAATTACCCTGACACCAAAACACGCCAAGATTCAACAAAGAAAGAGAATTACAGACCAATCTCACTCATGAACATGGCTGCAAAAATTCTCAATAAAATACTGACAAACCGAATCCAAGAACACATATAAAAAAATCATCCATCATGATCAAGTAGGCTTCATCCCAGAGATGCAAGGCTGTTTCAGCATACGAAAATCTATCAATGTAATACATCATATAAATAAACTGAAAGAAAAAACTATATGATCATTTCATTAGATCCTAAAAAAGCATTTGACAAAATTCAACACCCCTTCATGATAAAGGTGTTGGAGAGACTAGTGATACAAGGATCATATCTAAATATAATAAAAGCAATATGCATCAAACCGACAGCTAACATCAAATTAAATGGAGAGAAACTCAAAGCCATTCCACTAGAATCAGGAACAAGACAAGGCTGTCCACTCTCTTCATATCTCTTCAACATAGTTCTTGAAGTTTTAGCAATAGCAATAAGACCATAAAAGGAGATCAAGGAAATTCAAATTGGAAAGGAAGAAGCCAAACTTTTGTTATTTGCAGATGATATGATAGTTTACATAAGTAACCCCAAAAACTCTACCAGAGAACTCCTACAGCAGATAAATACCTTCAGTGATGTGGCAGGTTACAAGATCAACTCAAAAAATCAGTATCCCTCCTATACACAAAAGATAAGGAATCTGAGAGGGAAATCAGAGAAACATCATCTTTCACAATAGCCACAAATAACATAAAATATCTTGGGGTAACACTAACCAAGGAAATGAAAGACCTATTTGACAAGAACTTTAAATCTTTGAAGAAAGAAATTGAAGAAGATACCAGAAAATGGAAATATCTCCCATGCTCTTGGATAGGAAGGATCAACATAGTAAAAAATGGGAATCCTACCAAAAGTGATCTATATATTCAATGCAATACCCATCAAAATCCTAATACAATTCTTCACAGGTCTTGAAAGGATAATAATCAGGAAAAACAAAAGGCCCAGGACAACCAAAACAATCCTGTATAATAAAGAAACTGCTGGAGGAATTATCATCCCTGACATCAAGCTCTATTACAGAGCTACAGTAATGAAAACAGCTTGGTATTAGCATAAAAACAGAGACGTTAGCCAATGGAATTGAATTGGGGACCCGGATATTAATGCATACACCTATGACCACCTGATTTTTGAGAAAGAAGCTAAAATTATACAATGGAAAAAAGAAAGAATCTTCAACAAATGGTGTTGGCATAACTGGATGTCAATATGTAGAATAATGAAAATAGATCCATATCTATTGCCATGCACAAACTCAAGTCCAAATGGATTAAAGACCTCAATATAAGTCCAACAACACTGAACCTGATAGAAGAGAAAGTGGGAAGTAGCATTCATTGCATAGGCACAGGAGACCACTTCCTAAATATAACCCCAGTAGCACAGACACTAAGAGCAACAATAAATAAATGGGACCTCCTGAAACTGAAAAGCTTTTGTAAAGCAAAGGGCACAGTCAATAAGACAAAAGGCAGCCTATTGAATGGGAAAAAATCTTCACCAACCCCACATCAGACAAAGGTCTGATCTCCAAAATATATAAAGAACTTAAGAAACTAGACATTAAAAATCTAAACAACCCAATTAAAAAACAGGATACTGCACTGAACAGAGAACTCTCAACAGAGGAAATTCAAATGGACAAAAGATACTGAAGGAAATATTCAACTTCCTTAACGATCAGGGAAATGCAAATCAAAACAACTCTGAGATACCATTTTATACCTGTCAGAATGGCTAGGATCAATACAGTAATGATAGCTTATGCTGGAGAGGATGTGGAGTTAGGGGAACACTCATCCATTGCTGGTGGGAATGCAAACTTATTCAACCACTGGAAATTAGTATGGTGGTTTCTCAGAAAACTGGGAATCAACCTACCTCAAGATCCAGCAATACCACTCTTGGGAATATACCCAAAATATGGTCAATTATACTATAAAGGCATTTGTTCAACTATGTTCATAGCAGCATTACTTGTAATAGACAGAACCTGGGAACAACCTAGATGCCCCTCAACTGAAGAATGGATATAGAAAGTGTGGCACATCTACACATTAGAGTACTACTCAGCAGTAAAAAACAATGACATCTTGAATTTTGCATGCAAATGGATGGAATGAGAAAACACTATCCTGAGTTAGGTAACCCAGACCCCCCAAAAAATGAATATGGTATGTACTCACTCATAAGTGGTACTAGTCATAAACAAAGAACATTGAGCCTATAGTTCAAGATCCTAAAGAAGCTAATTAATAAGGTGAACCCAAAGAAAAACATATAAACCCACCTGGAAATTGGAAACAGACAAGATCTCCTTTAAAATTGGGAGCATGGTGGCAGGGGTAGATGAAAGGGGAGAAGGGGAGGGTTGAGGAGAACTTGAGGGAATGAGATAGTCGAGATGGAGAAAGGACAGACATGAGAGCAAGGAAAGAGATATCTTGATTGAGGGAGCCATTATGGAGTTAGCAAGAAACCTGGCTCTAGAAAATTCCCAGGAATCCACAAAGATGAGCCCAGCTAAGACCCTAAGCAATAGAGGAGAGGGTACCCGAATTGGCCTTGTCCTGTAGTCAGACTGATGATTATTTTAAATATCACTATAGAAACTTCTTCCAATAATACTCGGAAACAGAGGGAGAGACCCACATGGGAGCACTGGACTGAGCTCCCAAGGTCCAGTTGAAGAGTGAAGGAATGAGAATATGAGCAAAGAAGTCAAGACCATGAAGGGTTCATTCACTGAAACAGTTTGCCTGAGCTAATGGGAGCTCACCAGCTCCAGCTGGACTGGGAAGGAACAAGCACAGGATCAAACTAGTCCCTGTGAATGTGGTTGACAGTTGTATGGCTGGGGCAGACTGTGGAGCCACTGGCAGTGGCACTGGGATTTGTCTCTACTGCATGTACTGTTTTTGTGGCACCCTATTCTATTTGGATGTATACCTTGCTCAGACTAGATGTAGTAGGGAGAGCCTTGGACTTTCCACAAAGCAAAGTGCCTTACTCTCTCTTAGGATTAGAGGAAGGTGGGGTGGGAGGGGGTGTGGAGGGAATGGGAGGAGGGGAGAGAGTGGGAATTTGGCTTGGTATTTTTTTAAAAAAAAGAAATCTAATAAAAAATAAAAAGAAAGAAAAAACAAGTTCTTAAAATCCACATTATTCATTTTTATATAAACTGTTAAAATAAATAAAAATTCCCCTAGAAAAACCATCAAAAAATCCAACAACAACAAAAACAACAGAGTGTCAGAAGAGACAGCTTAGTCAGTAAAGTCAGCTCACAAGGACTTGAGTCAATTCCTAGAATCCATATGGAAAATCTAGATACAGTAACACAGGTTTTTAATCCCAATACTGGGAAGGTAGAGACAGGCAGATCCCTCGAAAACTCTGGAATTTGCTGACCCGCCAGTCTAGTCTTCTTGGAGATTTACAGGAAAATGAAAGATTCTGTCTCAATGAGCAAGGTGGGCAATGTCTGAGAAATGTCATCCAAGGTTATCTTTTGGCCTCCATATGCATATGCAAGCACATAATCTTCTCACACATGAGCATACATGTACATACATACAAATGCCAGAAAAACCAAACAAGCAAATAAACAGAAGGAAAAAAGAAAGGAATGAAAGAAAAGTGATTCCCATTTTACTCATCTATGTAAATCATTGACCCAACCCTACTCTACTAAGAATAAGGTACATAAAACAAATATAGATGCACCAAAAAAAAAGCTTTCTAGCCATCTTAGAAGGCAAAAATAATATAATATCAGGCAAATATTTGACAGACAAACCTAGAATCCATCCAAATAAAAACACATATTAACCAAAAATCAACTTTAAATTCCAGTTAATGGGAACACAAAATAACCTCATCCTTTCTCCAATCATTAAATTTTTCAAATATAAATAACACCACTCTTCTGTAACTGTAGCTTTTCTTTATCTTCACTCTCTCACCTAGAATTATGGTGAACATAAAAAGTCCTTTGGACATTCTCAGAACTTGACTGATATTTTACTTATGCTGTGGATGGACCCTGACGCTGATTGTACATTCCCACTCCACTGCTTTAGTGCCCATTTTTGCATTTCACACAGACTTGGAAATTGAGACTGTCTTGTGTGGGCCTGGGGCTAGGTTCAAGCTGCTCTGTGAGCAGTAACATCTGCATTCTTTCCAGGCCACTTACAGTCTTCATACTACTGAAGGAAACCTGGTTAAATTTCTCTCAAATCATTTGGAAAAATGGTCACAAATGAGGAGAGTTTACCCAGTCCCAAGTGGGAAAGGACCATAGGTTTCTGGCTGGGGTCTGAAAAACCTTACCCCAGCCAGGATAATAAGTCAATCTAATTGGCAATACTGGAAAACTCCATTAAATTTAATTTAATAAAAATATGTACATATAACCTAACTTATTATTTGCTTTGGTTTTTTTAGTACACTCAAACTCATTTAACTGGGGATTATACAAGTCCAACCCAAATACACTTTGAATAAATATTCAATTAAATTAATACTAATTCAACAAACAAGGCAAGGTTTAAATTTTGGATGTATTCTGTATATGAAAGTAGATTTTATTTGACAAGGAGATGAAGAGAGAGAGGGAAGGAGGAAGGGTAAAAAAGAAAAGGAAAAAGAAAATCAAACATACACAACCAAGTGATACATTCTGAACAGAAGGTATTTTTGCAAAAGACTCCCACAGTAAACTTGCTTCTACCTCAGAACTTTGATTAAACAAAGTTTAATCAAAACTTTGGCTCCCTGTGGTTTGGAAATCAAACGTGAGTGTGTTGCTCCTTCTAAAGCTAAAATGGATAATCAGGGCTTGACTCCACAGTGCTGTGATCTATAGCTATGAGGAACTGGCGGGCCACAGTGGCCGGAAAGCATCAGAGATTATACTGAAGTTTCTATCCAAATACATACCAAGGGATTCACATGTTTATTCACTGATGGCTTCAGAAAAACTGGTGACAAGTAGGGCTTTGGAAATTTTGGTTTCCCAGGAATTGTCATCATCCTAATTGAGACTCTCCCTTGACTTCCAGAATTTCAACGGTTCTCATGACCTCACTCACTGCTGTAACTCTTCTCTTCAATCAGTGAATGAGACTCAATGCTTCGGTCATGGGAAGAAGTGAACAACCATAGGCAACAAAGATTATTTCTTCCTAGAGAAGTTGCGTTTCGCTATACTATGACAACTACAACTTAGTCCGCTCGTGGAACCCCAACTTACTGTTGACTCCCTATCACAGCTACTGAAAAATTTATTCATTTATCTCTTTCTACATTTATTTAACTGTTCATTCAGTGAATATATAAAAAGCACCAGTGGTACTTCAGCTCGATGCTACATTCTAAAATTCAAAGAAAATTAGTACACAAAGCCTTCTTAGCTAGGCCTAAATTAGTAAAAGAAAGACTCAGAAATAGAACAATTCCAAAGAAATTTATGCTGTGAGACATGATAATTACAGTACCAGTTAAACTTCTGAAAACTAAGGACAAGGTAGAGGAGTGTTAAAAATGGATGGTGGTTTTCTAGTGTCACTTCAATGATTTCCTTTCCAGCTGCCCAATTGGTGCACATGTCTGGGCTTGAATGTGGTAGTCAGAGATTGATGCCACATATCTTCCTCAATTGTTCTCTAGTATATTTAGAGAGGATCACTCACTTGAACCCAAAGCTCGCTTACATAGTTAACCTAGCTAGTTTGCTTCAGAGATGCCCTATCTCCAACTCCAAAGCACTAGGATGAAGGTGGGCCTGGCATTTGTGTGGGTTCTGAGGAGGTGAACCTTAGTTTTCATGATGAGTGCTTTACAACATGAGCCATCTCACGAGCCTCTGGTTTCTCGGATTCTAAATACACCCCTTGCTGTGGGAAATGTTCTTGTACACTGTAAAGATTTGTTGCTCATATTGGTTTAATAAAATGCTGATTGACCAGTAGCCAGGAAGGCAGTAGAGGCAGAGCAACCAGACTAAGAGAATTCTGAAAAGAGGAAAGGCCAGATGCAGTCGCCAGCCAGATACAGAGGAAGCAAGATAAAAATGCCTTACTGATATATTCTAGAATCTCTTTCAGATATTTAGGTGG
The DNA here is from genome assembly GCA_004026605.1 of Ondatra zibethicus. Lineage (NCBI taxonomy): Eukaryota > Metazoa > Chordata > Mammalia > Rodentia > Cricetidae > Ondatra > Ondatra zibethicus. The sequence continues at coordinate 8,464 of PVIU01025016.1, forward strand.
TAATGTTATTTTCCTAATGTTAAACTTTGTCTTTTTTCTGAAGTTATTAGTCTCCCATGTATGGGTGACATGTAGTTTTATAATGTCACATTTATCACTGCTTCATCTTAAATGTTATGAATCTTCTCCTTTCCTTACTGTAAACTGTTCATTTATTTTGTTTTTATAAGAGAATATTGTCAAAACCAACCTTACTTTCTTTGTATTTTCTACACAATTAAATTATCTTTTGTAACCTAAGCTAATGCATAGCTGAAATTTAAATTACCTTCTTCCAAAATAAATGCTAAATACAGTATAGAAATATAAAAAAATGCCTTACTGATAAAAAGTACCAGGCTGAGTGTCTAACATAGACAAGAATTATGGATTAATTTATTTTATAAGAGCTAGTTAATAGTAAGCCTGAGCTAATAGTCCAAACGGTTTATAATTAATAAAAGTCTCTGTGTGTTTTGTTGGAAATGAATGGCCGTGGAACCAGGCAAGACAGAAACTTCTGTCTACAACTCCTGGTACTAAGTAAAAAAGGCACAATTTAAAAGAAGAAAAGAAAAAAAATGGAGGGTGGAATCTCATCATGGATACTGTAGTGTGACATAGTGAGTCACACAGTAAATCCCTTTGTCATTCTATCTTTACTTGCAAGTGTTTACTACAAAGAGTCATTGGCCTGGGGGTGGCACTGCAAGGGCAGAGGGTGGATATGCAAGAATGGGAAATGAATGGTACCAAGATGCATGCTGTGAAAAACACGATAGATAGATAGATAGATAGATAGATAGATAGATAGATAGATAGATAGATAGATAGATAGAGATAGATAGATAGATAGATAGATAGATAGATAGATAGATAGATGACACAGTTTACTAGGTGGGTTAAGTAGTTTAGTTTTTAAAACAAGATTACTTCCGAACCTACATTTCCAATAGATACCCTAAAGAACAGAAGAGATCTAAAGAAGCAGAGCCTGTAAGTGTTGACTAAGAAGGAGGAAGACTGGGGGAAGTGTGATGGGTAGCGCAGGTGAAAGGTGGTGTATATTGATACCTACAAGACAGTGGTAGCTGAAGGTGAACAGGTAGGAAAAGCCTCTGGTCAGATTAAAGAAGAGGAATTTGATTCCATTAAATTGAAAGATTTAATGCAGAGTTGGTTGCACAATGAGAGGATCATGTAGCCAAACAGCACAGAGAGGAACTCCTGAGATCAGCAACAATAAGAAGCTCCTGCTGCCCTTGATCTGGAGGCAAAGCTCCAGCCATATTACTGAAGACAGGATTGCCCAGAGGAAGCTGGAAATACAGCAGCATGTCTAGCAAGAACAGAAGTTATAAGAGATGTAACCACAGCTGAAAAACATGCCCACATCAGAGAGAAGGTGTGAAAATACCCTACAGTCTTTTCTTTTGTCAACCTTTTAATCTACCAATGCCAAGGCCAGTTTCAGGCCAGATGACTTGAGAGTCTGGGGAATATAGCCCATAGGAGCCAGCCTTTAAGATACATACAGAGGAGAGATGGAGAAGGGCATGAGACAGACCTGGGGGCAAACAGGCAGAACTAACATAGTCAATTACTCCAGCTACTAAATATCCATTCTACCTCATACTCATATTTAGCAAACTTTTGCTTCTGCTAAACATAAGGTAAGTACAACTTATCAGCCTCCTACAAAAGGGAGAGAGGAATGCCTAGTTTCTCAATTTTCCATCTTAAGTCCAAGTACTACAAGCATTATGGAATCGCACGTATAAATACCAGATGCAGATTTCTGTAGTTTAATGATCTATGCATTAAATTACAAAGTCATCATCACCAACATTCCTCAACTAAAATGATAAGAAAAGGGTTGGAGAGATGGCTCAGTGGTTATGAGCACTTGCTAATCTTGGTGAGGACCTGAGTTCAGATTCCAGTACTCAAGTCTAGCAATTCACAACTGCCTGTAACTCCAACTCTAAGGGAATCTGATGCCTTTATCCTCCCTGAACATGTGCATACATAAGTGCACATGCACACGCACACATGATTAGAAATAATCTAAAACATAAATAATATAAAATAATAGAAAGAAGGCTGTTCATTGATCCATGTAGAATAAATTATGCCAGACACTGCAATTCTTGTCTTGTAAAGAGCAGGACTACACCTGATCCTTATCACTTTCTTCTTACAGAACACATTTTTGTGGGCTTTTTTCTCTCTCTCTCTTTTAGCTATGACATTGACTTGCAATTCTTTTGGTAGTGGTGGCAGTGGTGGTAGTGACGGGGCGGGGATGGGGGGTTGTGATCCATTCTTTAATTCCTGAAAACTCTGCATCCTTGAGGGTCCTGTACTTACTGAATCACTACAGACTTTGGCTTCTACCCTATAAAATAGAAGTACCAAAAAATTCCCTGTTATGTATCAACAACCCAATTTCCCATCCTTAATCATGATCAACCATCTCAACTGATAGAGTCATTCTCTCCGCTTGTTGGTTCAGTGTTACAAGGAGCCAAGTGACCACCTCAACTGCAGTTAATAATGGGACCAAATGGTTGTGGGGAGTCTCTAAATCACATACAAATTCTATATAAAGGTGAAACACACCATGCATGAGTAATCAACTCAAAGCACATGACATATACTGAGAAGCAGTATCCCAACCCCACAAAACAAGGTATCTCATTTGATGCCCTAAGTCAAGCTTAATTAAGCCATTCCGCCATTTTATTAGGGCAGCAGCTTCCACGTGATGGAGTACATGCTAAGCAGCAAATTTTATTGTCATGATTTATTGTTGTACTTTTCTTGTAATGAGATACATCCACTGGCCAGAGCATTGTTATATGTGATAGCATAAAAGTGAATTAATATTCCAATAAGCCCTTAGATCAGTGGTTCTCAAACTTTCTAATACTGTGACCCTTTAATACAGTTCCTCATATTTTGGTGACTCCCCCCAACCATAAAATTATTTTCAGTGTTACTTTATAACTGTAATTTTACTACTGTTATGAATCATAATGGAAATATCTGATATATAGGATATCTGATATGCGACCCCTGTGAAAGGGTCTTCAACCCCCAAAGGGGTCTCAACCCACAGGTTGGGATGGTGATAAGAGGACTAATCTCTATTTATAATCACAAGAAGAAACTGGAAAACATTCATTATATGAAAATTTGAATGTGCTGAACCTGTTTTTAAGTGACTGGGTGATCCCCCAGAGAATGGTTGCAAATAAAAAGGTCAGCATGGGTCTCTAATTTGCTGAGCTAGACACTTAGAAGCAACAGTAGTAGCTCATCCATGGTAAGGAAAATTCCACATTATTGAATCTTGCAGGACCTCTCATTGGCTATAATTAGTTGGGGGCTAGACGATTGTAGAGTTTAGAAGGTGCTGACTATAAGGGATCAGTTCCACTGTAGAGTGGGGGAATGTTATGGAGCTGTTCTGAAGAAACTGGTCTGGTTTCCTGAATAGAAAATAAGTGAGAGTAACTGTTTTCCCAGATTTCTTGTTTGAATAACTGAGTTGATGGTATTTACTGAAATGAAAAAGATATGGAAGTTTAAGGAGTATGTGGGATGTCACAGAAAAAACTGCCTGGGCCAGTCTTACATTCAAGAGAGAAACTTGTAATAATTATAGAACTGAAAATAAAGCCATTAAAACATAAGAGTACAAGCTAGGGAGTTATCTCAGTCAGTAACATACTTACTGTGTAAACATGAATACCTGAGTTCAGATCCCTGCACCTACATAAAAGTCAGGCACAGATTTGTGAGTTTGTAACCACAGAGCTGGGGAGCAGAAACAGGTGGCTTCCTGTAGGTCACTGGCTAGCTAGTCTAGCCAAGGTGGAGTGTTCAAAGTACACTGAAGGACACTATCCCAATAAATAAATAAACAAACAAACAAACAAACAAACAAATAAATAAATAAATAAATAAATAAATAAATAAATAAATAAAATGGAGAGCTTAAAAGATGAACCAGTAGTTTTAAAACACTTTCTGCTCTTGTAGAAGTCCCAGGATTAGTTCTTAGCATTCACATGGAAGCCTACAACCATTTGTAACTCCAATTTCAGGGGATTCAATGCCTTCTTCTGGCCTCTTTGAGCACAATAATGTACATGGTACACGGACATACAATAAGCTAAAAATAAAGAAATCTTTAAAAAATAGAGAATGTTCAAGAAAAACACTTGACATGGACCTCTGGCTTCCATGTACATGTACATATTATACACTTGTACACACAAGTATTTATACATAAACAAACATGTACATATAAAACACACATAAAATAAAGCAAAATAAAATCATGTGCATGGGCAAAGTTCATTTAGGGTTAGTGTAGAATAAGCAGAGAAAATGAACAGAAACAAACCTTAGCTATCACCAACATTCAAAGATGAAGACTCAAAAGATGTCAAGTGGCATTTAAGAAATCAGAGAAGAAAAGCCTAGCAAGAGAAAATGTGAATGCTCAAAGGGTTGGATTCACCAGAGAGGACAAGAAACATAAGCTGTCGGCCAAGCATAGTGCTATATGCCTGTAATCCCAGTACTAGGGAGGCCAGCTACGGCTACCTTAGCTGGGAGGGGAAGGGGGTAATATTTTTAAAAAATAGAAACTGACTGAAAGTAGAAATGAATAACCCTTTAACCAAATCCTGCTCATCACCAGATACATGAATGTATCTATCTGTTTTACATCAATCATATTTCAGCAATCCTGCGTCCAGAGATTAGCAGAGCCCATCCAGACCAGAACTCTGCCACAAATCTACAGAATCAATAATGAAATAATCAGTTGTTTCAAAGCACTAGATTTCAAGGCATTTTTGGCCCAGCAAAAGCTAACAGATGCACACTTTGTCACTGTGCTGATAGATTACTGCAGTACAGCAAATCTACTATGTATCTTAGGGTTTTTTTTAATCAAGAGGTGAGGAAATATATTTTTCTGTCCTAATTTTTGTTTTATTATTTTCACTTGGTTATCTAAGCTTCAAAAGACAATTTTGAAATAATTTTTGGACAGACATGTAGAGTTTACTGCAGGCCATCTGCTCTGTAAAGAACTGTTGGAAGAGCCCTTATTTTGCCATTCTGTTACACCCACACCTCAAGGCACTCATCAAAGCTCTTTATGTGTTGGTAAAGGTGGCACTAAAGAGTAAAGTACAGGGAAGGCAGTTCCACTGCAAGTTAGGTCACCTCTACACTTTCTCTCTCAGTTAAAATCTTCTCTGGAACTTTCTAAATAAATACAGCAGAAGCATTTCTACGAGTGATGCACTGAAGAAATAGAAGCAGGAATATAGCACTGATCTGGAAAATGGCAGATGAACAGGTTGCAAGCTCCAACCTTATCAAAGGCTCTAGGATTTATTACCCATAGATATTTTATGCTATGTAATCTTTCATTTGAAAGAAACTGACTCTTGACAAAAATAAAGTTGCAGAAAATGTCCACATTGGCTGGAAAAATAGTGAATTCACTTGGACCTACCTCCTGTTTTGTGTGTGTGTGTGTGTGTGTGTGTGTGTGTGTTTGTGTTTGGTAGACAGATTCACATGTATTTCAGGCTGGTCCTGAACTCACTATAGAGTTGAGGATGACCTTGAAATTCAGACCCATTTTTTCCACTTCCTGAGTACTGAGATTACAGTCATGCACCACCATGCCCAGTTTTTTTTTTGTTTTTTTTTTAATTTTTTTTTTATTTTTTTTTTTCACCATGCCCAGTTTTACAAAGTACTTGGGATCAAACCCAGGGCTTCCTACATGATTTGCAATCACTCTGCCAACTGAGCTGCATCCCCAACCCCACATAGACACTCAATATCCAGTGACCTAATCTTGTGATCGAGTTTAATATTTGTTTCAATTAGATTGTAACAAGCACTGACCTAGGCTTTGTCACCTAGCAAAACATTGAACTGGATAACATTTCAATTCTACCATTACAGTCTGTGTTCTGTCAAAAAAAATTGGTAGGAAGACAGTACTGCTGCCTTTCATAGAATTTGTCCCTGTAACTGTATATCATTTTGTTGATCTCTATTTTCTATTTTGTCACTAAATGAACTTTGGAGTTGGGGCTGTAGCTCAGTGTAGAACACTTGCCTAACATGAAAGTTCCTGGGTTCAATCCCTATCAAGCAAAAAAATTTTAAAAATGTACATTTCTTCAAAGGTAAGTAAAGACTTTTGCAACTACAAAGTTTGTAATGAGGTATTTTACCCTTTCTTGCTTTATTCATACCCTTGTTGTTTTTCATACCCTCTCCTCCATAAATGTCTCCTGACAAAAGGTAAGAAATGAAAATGATAAGTGAGTGGGGTCACAGATTTGTGGGCATAATCATTTCACAGCGCACACAAGTGCACACTTTGATATATGTATCAAAGCACATATCAGTGAGATCAGGGGATCAGTGGTATAGCACTAGGATTCAAGAGACACTGGGTTTGAACCCAGCACTGCCAAAAAGTAAAAAGGCAAAATATTAGGTTGTACACCATTAATATATAAAAATTGTTTGTAAATTGTAACTTTTTTTAGATATTCTTGTTATACATCTCTGGCTGTCCTGGAATTAACTATGCAGCACATACTGGCTTCAAACTTATGACAATCCTCTTGCCTCAGACTCCTAAATGTTGGGATTACAGGGCAAATATCACCACACCTAGCTTGTCACTTGCACCTTATAAAGCTGGAGAGAAAATTAAAAAAAAAATTCTATGTCAGTGAAGTAAAGCAAGGAATCACACTAATATAAATAGAATCTAATTTACCACAATTACAAATCACTCTTTCTGGGCATGGGGTACATATCAATGATCACAACAGTCAGGAGACTGAAACAGGAAGGAGACTCTCAAGTTCAATAGCAAGTCCCTGAACAGTCTAGGAAACAACAATGAGACCCTATCTCAAAAAATAAAAATAAAAAGAGACTATTCTGGCCATACTCAAACTCTAAGCAGATGTTCAAAACATAAAAAGAAAATATAAAAATCAATAAGAATTCGTCTTTAGGGAACTGCCTTTATTCAGGTTAAGTTTCTCAAACACCTAATCATGTGCCAACTAAGTTTCAAAGATGAACAGGTCCCTATCTCCCCCTCACAAGAACATATACTTGTCCTACCTTTAGACTGATTTTCATACTTCTGCTATTAGCTTTGATATATATCTATGCCAAAAAAGTTTCCTACTGACATATTCATTTATAAATAACAATGATAACTGACATATACAGAAAAATAACTGAGACTAATATAGGGTTACCATGAGCCAAAAGTATTTCATATAAATTCAGGGATTTTAGAATGTATACAAACATGTACATGTGTGTGTGTGTTTGTGTGGGTGTGTATTCCTGTGGGTGCACTTGTATGCACATGTGTGTGAAGGCTAAAGGCTAACCTCAGATGTCATTCCTCGGGAACTATTCACCTTGTTTTTTATCTTTCTCTTGCCTGGGCTCACTGATTAGGCTGGGCTAGCTGGCCAGGGAGGCCCAGAGATTTGCCCATCTCCTCAGCACTGGGATGCATGCATATACATACACCTCATAATTTTATCAGACAGAGTCTCTCACTAAATCTGGAGTTCACCACTTTAGCTAGTCTGACTGGCCATCAAGCTGCAGGGATCCTTGCTTCCACCTCCGCAGCACTAGAATTTTAGGCCTGTCTGGTCTTTTATGTGGGTTTTGCAGGATAAGTCTTAATTCTCAAGCTTTTACTGACTGAACCATCTTGCTAGCCTCGTATGCCAGTTTCTTAGTAAAGTAAGTGGACAGTTGTTGCCTAATTTAGAATAATGTTCTTAGTCCTGGGCATCATATGGAGGTTTATGCTTATCTCTAGTCAATAGTAAGTTTAGGTGAAATGTTCTTCATAGTGTCTACCCCTGCCTCTAGTACACAAATATGTGTACAAGAGAGAGCATAAAGGCTCATTGGATACACACCTGGTAAATAGAGTGAATTATGGAAATAGGACCTCTTCAGAAAACCCATGGCAGGTGATCTTCATATATTTGGAAGAAGGTGGTTCCAAGGAAATTCTGGTAAACATTTAAGTCAAATTTCCCTGTTTTTAATCTGTGAATATGAGAAATATGGCCTTCCATCCCAATATAGAATTAAATTTGTGGATTGAAAACCTAGGAATGAATTTGGATAGTCTAATAGAAAACCAGCAATAGTTTTAAGAAAATTTAACAGTCTACAATTTATTTTTATTTGTATGTAGCTTTTATTGGCATGTTTATGTGGAAAATATTCATACTAGGTTATTAAATCTCAATTAGGCTACTTAAATAGTATACTTTGATATTAATATTTATTAAAATTAATATGGTCAAGTTTTCTTTCAACTCTTGCTTGAAAGAAACACTCTACAGTGTTGTGTCTTAGTGAGTGAATTGGTGTGATTTACTTAAATCTATATACCAGTTATCTGTTAATTTAAATAATGTTGGCACTTTGAAAAGTGGTTGAAGATCGAATTGATTAATTATTAGCTTGTAAGTTGTAGACATAGCTCAGTCAGTAAAATTATTGCTGTGTAAGCAAAAAACCTGAAGTCGATTCCCAGAACACATGTAAAAACGATGTCACGGGGCTGAGGTGGAAGCTCAGTTGGCAAAGAACATGCCACATAAGCCCATGAACCTGAGTTTGATCTAAAGAACTCATAAAAAAAAATCTAGGTGGGGTGGGGTGGGATGGTCTTGTAACTCTAGTGCTGGAAGGTAGAGACAGGTGGACCACTAGGACTCACAGGCCAGCCACCAAGTCATACTTGGCAAGCTCCAGGCTACTGAGAGACCCTGTCTCAAAAAAGAAAACCAACCAAATGGACAATGCCTGAGGAATGACAGCCAGGGTTGAACTCTGGCCTCTGTGTATATACACGCATCAAATGTTTAGAATTTTCATTATAAAGAAAGGAATATAACTAAAGAATAGACTGTCAATCTACTTGTTGCAATTTCCTAAAATATTCATTATTCACTAAAATATTCATCCCTGTAGGTGGATTTTTCTATCCTGCCTGCCAGCTCCCAAACAAACACACAGAGACTTATTAGTGAAGAAAGTTCAGCAAATAGCTTAGACTTATTTTTAACTAGCTCTAAGAACTGAACCCATTTCTATTCATCTATTTCCTGTCCTGAGGCTCATTTACCTCATCTGCATGCTTCCCATCCTGTGCGCTCTGTCTCATGGCACCTCCTCATGACTGTCATTCTTAGCATTCTCTCTGCCCTGAAAATCCTGCCTAGCTATTGGACATTCAATTTTTATTAAACTAATCCAAGTGACAAATCTTCATAGTGTACAAAAGATTATTCCACAACACATCCCACTATTCTTTTCAATCAGTTTAAAACATAACAAAACATTAATAATTTTTATTTAGAATTCTCATAATTTTTGTTTCAATACCTAACTGATATCTAAAACATACCTAGAAAATGCAGCAAATACTTGATACTATTGCTACAACTGAAGATTGTGCAAAGAAGAGGAATAATACACTGAAACCTGACCTAAAATCCAGGCTATTACTTATTCAACATTAACACTGAGGAAAGATTGCAAATGACTTTATAATTTCCTCTGCTATGAAAATGGCATTACTTCTTTATTAGGGATACCTATGAATTATTTTTGTATTTTTAAGATGAATTACAAGTAGAAATGAGTCTTTTAGTTAAAAACCTCATGGTTCTGTCATTATCCCCTTAGATTCCAAATGTTTGAGAATACTGTGCAGATGGTGATGCCATACTGCAGCTTGTTAGATTGCTCCAGACATATAAATGATAAAAGGAACAAGAACAGATCCTGAGAAACACCCACATTTAAGAAGGCAGTCAGAGGAGCTGGAGGAAGGAGAGGCCAGAGATGTAGAAGGACATACAGGAGAAAAATCTTCTCATAGAACAAGGGGAGGCAAGATTTTTGAACACAGAGAGGGATCAATATCATTTTTTTCACAAGTTACACAGGAGAAAAGTTAAAGACTTTCCCAAAAGAACATCACTGATCTCCACTGAGCACTGTTCCAGGAGAGTTGTGTGCCTGAAACCGTTTTGCTTTAAGAAAGGTGTAGGAGAGAATAAATAAGACTAAGTGAATGCTGAATCTTCTATATACACTGGACTAAGAAAGATAGGATGTTACATACCACTGTGTGTGTGTGTGTGTGTGTGTGTGTGTGTGTGTGTGTGTATGTGTGTACACATGTATGTGGAGGTCAGAGGAGTTGACTATCACCTTTCACCTTGTTTGAGATAGGGTCTCTTTTTTATTGTTTATTGCTGTCTACACCAGGTTGTCTGACCCTCATGTTACCAGGGATTCTCTTGTCTGTATTTCCCATCTCACCATGGGAGTTCTGGAATGACAGACACAGGCTACTGTGCTCATATTTACATGGGGCTTCACGAGGACTTTTTATTTGTTGTGGACCATTGGTGGTGATGTCACTACTGCCTTCTAGCCCTCCTCAGTGCACTGGAAATTATGTGGTCCCTAATGCCAGTACTTTACAACCTGATGGTTCAGGGCCACATTCAAGGTCAGCAAGCAACTTCTGCCTAGGCAGCCAGCCAGAGCAATTTTAGCTGGGACTCAAACACACCGTTTTTCATGGCCATTTTGCTGATCACGGGCATCTGAGAGAACATTCTGAGTGAAGCCGTTGCTGTCATTACCATGCTGTCCATTCCACTCCATGTGGCTGTAGCGTTCTCAAGCAACCAGAACCGGAGCATGGAGGCGCACAGGGTCCTGAACAAACGAGGGTTCAATGTGAAGTCCTTTGGAACTGATGGCTTTGTGAAGCTTTCTGGGCCCACACCTGACAAGCTGAATATTTATGATTTTGAAACCTTGTGTGACAAAATATACCATGACCTCCTGAAGGAAGATAGAGCCTTCTGCACTCAGAATGGAATTGTACACATGCAGTATGGGAACCGGGGAATTTAGTCTTGCCCCGAACAGTGACATAGCAGCAAAGACCTCTTCGATGTGATCTTCACATGTGAGGAGCATGTCTATGACCAGGTGATGGAATGCCTGAATGCCAGAGAACAGGGGCTGTGTCAGCTGGTGTGTGTGATCAGTGTGAGCATCCCTGACAACTACAAAGAAGCCACCCTTGGGCCTTCCTCATCTGCGAGCTCTGCCATAGTATCCAGCAAATGGGAGATGTGGATGACAAGATTGCAGAACTGCTGCAAGTGTTTAAGGTAAAGACGGCAAGACCTTCCTCCACACAGTCTGTTTCTACTGAGGAGGGCTGCTGGCTGCCCTCTGATGCCTCCTAAAGTGATCCTTCGTTAATGCTGCTTCCTGATACTCTTTCTGCATTAACAACAGTTATGTTGCCAGGTAAACCGTGCTAATGAAATAAGTTGCACAACTACCGGCTTTAGAAAGCAGTAGGATGTTTGAAGAGTTGGATAGTAATAAGGTTTTCTCTTTTAAGAAATATTTTATTGATAATTTTCAAACAGTGTATGTTTTCCTATACCTATAATTCCCTTCTGCTCTGACTGGACTTACAAATATCTAAACAAACTAATAGATTATATGTTATGAGGGGGAAAACTAGGCATTTTCAAATATGCGTTCTTACTTGTTAAAACAACAAAAAGTCCTGTTTAAATTGACCCTTAGAAGGCGAAAATAAGCAGTATAGGAGCAATGTTTAAGGATGCAATGCCTGATAAATTTCCAAAGTTGACTTAAAATTTTTATTACACTTATTTAGTGTTGCGGGACAAGTAAGGATGGAGATTGGAGGGCAGCTTGTGAGAGTCAGTTCTGGGTCTCAGCTTATCAGGCTGGGTGGAAGGCATCTTTACTAGGTTATACATTCTATCAGCCCCCAAAGTTGGCTTCTTTTCTAAAGATGTATTTATTTTTAATTTGCATATAAGAGTATTCACCTGCATTTATGGATGATTGCTTAGTGCCCAAGGAGGTCAGAGGAAGGTGTGGGATCCCCTGGAACTTGAGGTAAGAATGGTTGGGAGCTGCCGTGTGGGTGCTGGGAATTGAACTCTGGTCCTCTGCAAGAGCAGTAAGTGCTCTTAACAACTGAGCCATCTCTCCAGCCCTGTGAAGTTGACTTTTAAGAAGTCATTTTTAAAGTTTATTAACCTTCAAGAAGAAAGGAGTTGCATCTAGAAACTTCATTTGGGCTCAGAGTGTCAAGGAGTATGTTTATAAGGCATGTCACAACATTGGTGGAACCAGTGTCAGCACAGAAATTCAAGAAACTCAAGGAATGATGATGGATTGTACATGTGAAGAAAACAAGATCTCCAAAAGACAACACACAAATACCTAGAGGAATCAAAAATACAACTGGGAAGACTAAGCTTTATCACTGTTATCATTTACATTTTTGTTTTGTTTTGTTTTTTGAGACAGGGTTTTACTGTGTTATGTAGCCCTAGCTGTCCTGGAACTTATTTTATAGACCAGGCTAGCCTCTAACTCACAGAGATCCACCTGCCTCTGCCTCCTGAGTGCTGGGATTAAAGGTGTGTGCCACCACCAGCTATCATTTAGATCTTAAATCCCACCCCTCCAAAAAATACTTAGGTCTTCAGCCTCTGGAACTATTGGGAGGCTGTGGATATTTGGGAGGTAAGATCTAGTGTAAAGAGATTAAATGGTGGTGGGTGTGTCCCTTGAAAGGGATATTGAGATTCAAGATGATGCTTTTCCTTTTGCTTCCAGGCTGCCATGAAATTAACAGCTTTGCTCCAACACATCTTCCCTACTGTGATGCCTCACCACAGACCTCCAAACAGGCATACAGACATGGACTGAAACCTTTCAAGCCATGAGTCCGAATAAACATTCCCTCATATAAAGATGATTACCTCAGTTGTTTCTCACAAAAACAGAAAACTTACGATCCTAAAGAGGAAAAGGTGAGAGAGTGGAGTGTGGGTAAGGGGTAGGGTTAGGAACCAGAAGAAAAATGTTGCTGGTTGAGACCTAGACAAAAATGAAATAAACTAAAACCAAGTGAAGTTATGAAATCCCACCTCTAGCATCCAAGGTGTCTAACTTTTTGACATTCTGACATGATGTCATCTACAAATGTGTTAGGTTACATTCATAGTTATCCTGGACATGTGAAGCCTATGGGCCACAGGTTAGATGAATTGGTTGTAAAGTGTCTCAATTTAAAGGCATAGTATTAAAGATGATGGTTGAAGACTGTCTCCTAGGCATGGATTCTACTTTGTAATTGTTAACTCTGTATTTATGCGGGCATGCTAGTGGGGCTAGGTAACTAGAAAAGGACTCATGAGATTGGTAAGAGGAGACTTTAAGGGAGAGAGTGGAAAGGGTAGTTAAACACATGATGTGAAAGTGAATGGGGCAGTACTGGGAATGGAAGTGTACAATAAGGGCAGGAGGAGCAGTGAGACGAGGGGAAGAGTAGGGAGAGAGGAGAAGATTCAACCAAAATTATGTATGAAAAATACAATAAGAAAACATGTTACTTTGTTACATATACATACACACACACACACACACACACCTATCAGTTTGTGAAATGTTTGCCTTGCAGACATAAGTTCAATCCTACATAAAAATTTTTAAAAAAGGAAGCCAGGGGTAGCGACACACACCTTTAACCCTAACACTTGGAAAGCAGAGACAGGTGGATCTCTGTGAGTTCACGGACAGCCTGGTTTACATGGTGAGTTCTGGGACAGCCAGGGCTACGTAGAAAGAACTCGTCTCAAGAAAGAGACAGAGACAGAGACAGAGAGAAAGAGGTGTGTGCTGGTGTGTGCTTATAATCCCCAGTGCTGGAGAGATGGAGATAAATGGGCTCCTGGGTCTTGCTGGATAGCCAACCTAGGCTACTTGGTAAGTTCCAGGTTAGTAAGACACCCTGTCTCAATAAACAAGGTGGATAGTACCTAAGGAATGATACCTTAGGTTATCTTCTGACCCTTACACATACGAATATGCACTTGACACACATGAACATACACATATAAAAGGTTCATATAATATGTATGTATACGTACATATAAAAGTTCATATAATATACATATATGTACATAGTATGGCAAAAGGAGTGATTTTAAATTATACTAAATGTGATCTGCAAAGGTAACTCCATAGTCATTGTGAGAGATAAACTAAAGAAATTGTGATGATTATTACCTCAATCTTTGGTTTTTTGAGACAGGGTTTCTCACCATAGTTTTGGTGCCTAGCCTGGAATTAGCCCTTATAGACCAGGCTGGCCTCAAATTCACAGAGATCCACCTGCCTCTACCTCCCGAGTGCTGGGATTAAAGACGTGCACTTCCACCACCTGGCTATGACCTTAATCTTAATTGCAAACTATGATTCTACATCAATTAGTTTTGCCTGCCCCTTAGAACAATTTTATTGTCATTGCTAAATTGAACATTGTGATATGCTATAGAGATTTGCATTGGTATGGATCTTGGCTTACTGATACAAATTTAAGGTCAATCTTATTATATGTATATTTCTGCTCTTGATTAAGGTATTGTGTTTGTGAAGCTCATTTAAAAATGTAATGTATAATTAAGAAATAAAGGTTAATAGGTAATCATCTATAATAGTTAAGCATGTAGTCATGTTAGTTAGATTTTCTAGATGTATAGAGATATAGTTGTTAGATAGGTATTCTTTAAATCTTTCAGAGACCTTCAGAATATGGCATTTAAAATGTTTAAGAACTTAAGACTTTTCATGACAGTGAGAAATGTTTGCTCCTGGCAGCATCAGTTATTTCAAGAGGAAGATGGGCATCAAAGAGGCTCCTTAGGGAATTTGCTAGCCATTTGGGCAAGAAACTGCTCTTGCCTGAACTGCCTCACTGGACATGCAGGATCCACGGAGAAATGATTGCTGAATTTGCCTGAAGGTGAGATGGTCCTTTGGGATTCCTGCTTCATAAAATCTCTGCAGGACACAAAAGAAAGTGACTGGCAAACTGCCAATATAGGCAGAACTATCTTTGAAATTTCTTGTTCCATGGAAAAGTCTGCTGGATACAATGGGCCTGTAGGCTGAAGATGGATGTCCCAATGGTACAGAAGAATTTTGGGTGTCTGTCCAGGCAGCAAGACGTCTCTGTCAATTCTAGAGTTTTGGAAGATGCTTACAATGTATTTCCTGTTTACTTAGGTAATATTATATCTTGGAGTCTTTGATCGAGTTGAAGAATGGATAGTTATTATTATAGTTTTCCTTAGTTGTGATAAAAGATAAACTGGATATAAAATAATTATAATTCTTGCTTGATAACTGTTTTGTTATACGTAATTTTACTATGTTAAAGCCTCCCTTTTTGTTTAAACAGAAAAGGGGAAATGATGTGGGAGGTCCTTCTGTCTATGTGTTGCTTTTATTGGTTAATGAATAAAGAAACTGTCTTGGCCTGTTGATAGGGCAGAACTTAGGTAGGCAGGAAAAACTGGACTGAATTCTGGGAGAAGAAAGGCAGAGAGAGAAACACCATGGAGCGGACAAGGTCAGACATGCTGAAACTTTAGCCGGTAAGCAACAGCCTTGTGGCAATACACAGATTCCTAGAAATGGGTTAAACTAAGATGTAAGAGTTATCCAGTAAGAATTTAGAGCTAATAGGCCAAGCAGTGATTTAATTAATACAGTTTCTGTGTGATAATTTCTGGTCTAAGCTAGCTGGGTTGCCGGGAACCAAACAAGCAACTCCTCCACCAACAGTGATAGAACTGTTTCCTCCAGTAGGATCTGATGATCATCCTGAAGCAGAATAGCTTTAACCACAAGCACAAAACTCTCATGATCTGGGACCTACTGACATTCCCTCACAGGAGGAGATTAGCAAGGCTCGCAATCCTTCACCAAGGGCCCAAGTGACTCCTCCTAGGATGATAAAAGGCATAAACTATTGACTGAGGATAAA
>PVIU01025017.1:0-24505 GCA_004026605.1 Ondatra zibethicus
ACTGTGGTGGTGCACACTTTTAATCCAAGGACGTGGGAAGCAGAGGCAGGCAGATAGATCTCTGTGAATCCCGTGCCAGTCAGGTCTACAGAACGAACTCCAGGACAGCGAGGGCTACTCAGAGAAACACTGTCTCCAGAGAACACAAAAAGGGGGGAGGAGTGTAAAGGGGGCGACAGGGTCATACCTTCCCTTCAGTTAACCAAACTACCTAGAAGCCAGGGGTTAACGTTCTTAACTTCCCAGAACCCAGTAATATGTGGAGAAATCACATCATTTAAATCCACTAAGTAAATTATCGCCCCTCCCTCTAAAACAAACGTATTTATTTAAGAGACTTGCTATAAGCCAATTCACATAGTTTAGAACTGGGGAATTAATATGCAGAGAAAACAGCATCTTTTGATTCTTTCCTAAATATTCTGCACATTAACAGACATTCACAGTAACAATGAGCCAACAAAAATGCAAATACTTTGATGACATATGTTCAAATGAAAGCAAATCAATTTAAATTGGCCAAAGGAAATTAGTTGATATGCATGCATGTGCATGCATGTGTGTGTGTGTGTGTTACTGCACTGAACCTAGGGCCTTGTGCATGTGAGGCAAGCATTCTAACACTGAGGTAGAACTCCAGTCTTTTTACTTTTTATTTGAAACAGGGTCTCATTACATTGTTCAGACTGGCCTTGAATTTACCTGTAACCCAGGGAGTCCTTCAAATGGCTGGATTCACAGTCACAGAGACTGTGATCTACCTGCCTTGGGCTCCCAAGCAGCTAGGATTCTAGGTCTGAGTCACCAGGCTGGTTTTGAGTTAGTTTGTTTATTTATTTGTTTGTTTGTTTTATTGATATTTATTGAGCTCTACATTTTTCTGCTCCCCTCCCTGCCTCTCCCCTCTCCCCTTCAATCCTTCCCCAAGGTCCCCATGCTCCCAATTTACTCAGGAGATCTTGTCTTTTTCTACTTTCTACTTCCCATGTAGATTAGATCTAGGTAGGACTCTCTTAGTGTCCGCATTGTTGTCTAAATTCTCTGGGATTGTGGTTTGTAGGCTGGCTTTCTTTGCTTTATGTTTAAAAACCACCTATGAGTGAGTACATGTGATAACTGTCCTTCTGTGTCTGGGTTACCTCACTCAAAATAATGTTTTCTAGCTCCATCCATTTTCCTGCAAAATTCAAGATGTCATTTTTTTCTGCTGTGTAGTACTCCATTGTGTAAATGTACCATGTTTTCCTTATCCATTCTTTGGTCGAGGGGCATTTAGGTTGTTTCCAGGTTCTGGCTATGACAAACAATGCTGCTATGAACATAGTTGAGCACATGTCCTTGTGGTATGCTTGAGTTACACATTTTTAATGTTTTAATATATTTATAAAGTACTATTAAACAAGAGGCAATTTACACACGACAAATGGTGTAGCTGAGACAGAATTAAAGGCAGGTGCTAGAAGCATAGTGATTAAAAGCAGAAAAGGGTATGCTGGCTCTGGTCAAGCAAGAATCTAATAGAATGCTCCTCCACTGCAACAACTGCAAGATGGAGAAAATGCAAAGCCTGAAGAGTAGGAGGAAGTGCTCTGAATAGGAAGAGTGGAAGAGGTAAAACAGTTGGAAGATGAACACTGGGGCAGAGAGAGAGAGAGTGGGGGGCGGTATTGCGCATGTACCCCTGAGCACACGTGCACGCCTGTGCCTGCACAAGCACTAGAGAGACTTTGCCATGTCATAAAAGTGGCTGGTGCTTGGCTCCTGCAAGGCTTTTTTTTTTTTTGTGAGACAGGATCTTACTATGTACTACTGGCTGGCCTCAAACTCAGAGATCTGCCTGGCTCTGCTCCCTGTATGCTGGACACCATGCCCAGATAAACAAAAAGATTTTTTTATAAGTCTCATATCTTTCTGCTCTGAGGAAGGGAAGGAAAAGCATGGGGTCAAGAGCAACCAGAGTGATACAGGAGCACTAGCAGAACAGAAGCCAGATAAGAAGAGTGGTGAGCAGATCTGGCCGATGTCTGATTGGCTTGTGTTTAACATACATCTGTTTATATCTTTGTGTATGTGTGCACATATGTTTATAAGAGTGTGCACAGGGGGAGGTCTAAGGACAAACCACATCTGAAAGAACTTTTACCCAAGAAGCCATCTGCTCTCCGGCTTAACCACTAGTGCAGCAAACTGGAAGTCTGAGCTCAGATCTAAGCCATCACCCACAAGTCCAAATAAAATGAATATCACTGAAACTGAAACAAAACGCCCTTCGGAGAAATATGCCCAACCCAGAGACTCTACAAGACAACATTAATAACACATAAGAAACAATTCCAGACTGATTCAACAAAGACCAGGACAAGAAGACCCAGTATGAAGGTATAGATGTACATGGTATAAACTGTGTTTTCCATTTTCGATACAATATTTAAGAACTATATTTTGTCATGAAATAGAGTCTGCATGATTCCACCCAACCATATTCTGGGTAAACTTAAGGTGGATGAGGTTAAGCAATGACATTAAACAGGCATTCTACATACATGTTCTGCTTAATAGCATTTTTACTCACAAGGGGCTTATCAGGAAGTCACCCTACTGCAGGATGAGCAGTACCAATGTACAAGATAAAAGATCCATTAGGCTGGCTTATTAGAAGAATAATGGTGAAGGAGTAATGAGTCAAAGAGCAGAGATACAAAAATAAATTATCTAGTCTGCACAACAGAAAGATGGTATGAGAAAAAGAAAGCCAATAAGAGCCAAAGCACAGAGATACAGAAATAAATTATCTAGTCTGCACAACAGAAAGATGGTATGAGAAAAAAAAAAAAGCCAAACAGAGCACACGCTGTCTTGTGTGCAGTAGGAATCCCAGGAGTAACAGCAAGATAATATGAAAACAAATATCTGAAAATTTCCAAATCTGGTGAAAGACATATATTAAACGCTGCCAGTTTAGACAGGATAATACAAAGAAGGAACTAGAAGTACACCTCAATCGTCATGTCAAAAGTACTGTGGCTTTGCCCATGGTATACATGTATTAAAATAAGCCATGGCTAAGTGCAGAAACAGTCAAACTTGTGAAAAACTCACTGGCGCATGGCTCTGCTGGGGAAGCTCAGGGTCCAGTGCCCAGTACCTATAAAATGAGATGTGGTGTGCATGCCTGTAATCCTAGCACTCAGGAGCTAGAGGCAAGAGGATCCCTAGATCCTGGGTGGCCTGCCTAGTCAAACCAGTAAGTCATTAAAGTCCAAGTTCAGTGAAAAAGACCCCATCAAAACATGAAGAAGTGGGAAACAAGCTCATCGGGAACAGAAGCAAGGAACAAATCCAGCCCTGGGAGCCAACCCAGTCCTGGGACACTGGCAAACCAGCACTGAGCCAACGACCTGACTGAGAGTGGGCAACCTCCACCGGAACCAGAGTGGGACTGAACCAGTTACCTAAGACAAAGAGAGAACAAGCTCCACCAGGAGCAGAAGCCAGGAGCAAACCTGGTCCCGGGACACGAACGGATCAGGATTGAACCAGTGACCAGATCCAGACTCAGCAATCGGCCAACAGAACAGGTATAAGGCCAAGCCAGGGACATCTGCAGGAGGAGATCCAGACCAAGATTTACAGAAACAGATCAAAGCCAGCAGCCAAGGCCAAAGTAGGCCTGAGACAGCAAACTCACGGGAGCAGACCAAAGCACAGGAGCACTGAGCTACCTCCAGGAACAGGAATAACCAACGGGGTAACTAGAACTGTGACACTGACTATACCTGGAAACAACCTAAATGCCCCTCGATTGAAGAATGGATTAAAAAAAAAGTGGCACATTTACACAATGGAGTACCACACAGCAGAAAAAAATAATGACAGCTTGAATTTTGCAGGAAAATGGATGACGCTAGAAAACATTATTTTGAGTGAGGTAACCTAGACACAGAAAGACAATTATCACATGTACTCTCTCATAGGTGGTTTATAAACATAAAGCAAAGAAAACCAGCCTATGAAGCAGAATCCCAGAGAACTTAAGACAATAATACAGACACTAAGAGAGACTTACATACATAAAAATCTACATGGGAAGTAGAAAGTATAAAAAGACAAGATCTCCTGAGTAAATCGGGAGGATGGGGACCTTGGGTGAGGGTTGAAGGGGGGAGGGGAGAGGCAGGGAGGGGAGCAAAGAAAAATGTAGAGCTCAATAAATATCATGGGAAAAAAGGAAAAAAAAAACATGAAGAAGTGGAAAGCAGACTAGGAAGGCTCCAACATGGATCTCTACACCATGGGCATAGTGCGTGCGCGCACACACACACATACACATACACACATAATTAGTATACAGTTTCCTGTAAGAAAAGAACTTTCATTTTCAAGAGGTCAAAAAAGACTTTTCAAACATTGATTATAACTAATGATACTAGAGGAAAAAGACAGTTGTTAGCAAAAATGGAACTCTTTGAATGTAAATAAAGAATAATTTGCATCAGAGCCTATATAAGTAGGCACTTAATGATTCTTTTTCATTGTTACATCATTGATCTGCAGGATCCCCTCTGTTTCTGCTGAAATGTCTGTATAATTTGTTTAAGGTAGCATTAATACGATTTGTAGCACATTTAGATAACCCAGATACCTGGCATTATTAGAATCATTACTATGAGAAGCAAACTTCAAATTGTCCTTTAAAGAAGCATTCACACAGATTTAGAAATCAGAAAGAGAAACAGACATGAGAGCTATCTATCAAGTACAAAAGGCATCTCCAGTTCATGAGAGGATGTGTGTCATGGTTCCAACTCCATGATACTGACCAGATTCAGACAGCCTCTGTGAGCACAATGGCCCCTGAGGTCCACATGGGTAAATTCTCACTCTCAGAGCACACCATCTTCCAGGAGAGCAACAGAGCACTGAGGAAAAGATGCTTCACAGGCACAACTCTCAATACCTGCATGTGGCTCACAAATACATGAAACTCCAGTCCCAGGGAACCCGATGCTGTCTTCTGGCCTGCAAAGGCACTAGGACCACATGTGGCACACAGACAAGCAAGCAGGCAAAATACTCACATATATAAAAACAAAGAAAAGAAAAAAACTGAACAAACAAATGTTAAAGAAAAAGGTAGTATAATTAATATCAAAAATTTTAAGGATCAACGAAAAAATGTGATGATCCATTTTTTTCAGAACTCTAAAAGCAAATGAAGTGTCATTCACTTTGCTTATAAAACGAAAGTTTGATGCAAGTTTAAGGGCATGAAGAAATCACAGCTAATCACAGACAAACAGGAAAAGTACAAGAGAACCAGGACACACAAATATGGAGAACAGATGAGTTGGAGAGATGACTAAGTGGTTAAAAAGTGCTGCTCTTCTGGGTTCCACAGGGTGGCTCAGAGCAGGACAGCCAGGGCTCCACAGTTCCATGGGATCCAGCATCCTCTTCTGACCCCACAGACACAAGGCGTGTGTGTGTTGAACAGAAGCACACGCCAGCAAAACACCCATACAAACAAAATAAAAATAAGTAGACTAATCAAACATTTACTGATAATAAGTCATTAAAAACTAAATTAAAATAAATTTGGATAGCCAGCAGAGGCAGGCTGTAATGGGCGGTTTCTCTGCCCCGCCCCATCCCACAGTCACTTCTAAATAATCACTCAGAGGTTTAATATTAATTATAAAATGTTTGGCCTATAGTTCAGGCTTATTACTAGCTAGCTCTTACATTTAAATTAAGCCATTTCTATTAAGCTATGTTTTGCCATGTGGGCATGGCTTTTACCAGTCTGCTGGCATCTTGCTTCTTCAGTGGCTGGCTTGCATCTCTCCAGGCTCTGTCCTTCTTTCTTCTTGTATTCAGTTTGGCTTTCACACCTAACTGTATTCTGCCTGGCTATTGCCCAATTCAGCTTTTATTATCATTCAATGAAAGCAACACAGCATACCGAAGGGTAGATCTCTGCAAGTACAATGCCAGCCTGTTCTACATAGTGAGACTCTTTGTCTTTTAAAAAACAAAATAAAACAAAACATACAACAACAAAACCTATTTTGGTATACATATAATTTTGTTATTTGTTAAGACAAAAGCAATTTATATACTAATGAGATGAATGTGCTTGTCTAATATAATACAACCCAAAGTTGCAATGATTAATTTGATGGATGCTGAGAAATAACAGTAGGAAAAAAATGTGACGTCTTCTGTTCCCATAATTGAACCACTATGCTTCTAAACAGAAAACTAAGTCCATTAAAACACTGCAATCAGAACATATGCTAATGGGGAATCTGAGGTGTTTCAGCAGTTGACGAGGGTACTGCATCACAGGAGGGTATGTGCAGCATCAAACACACATGCTGTGTGCTCAGAATGAAGGCTGGAGTGAGACCATTGGACAACACAGACAAGCACTGCCTCCAGTTTACTAGCATTTGATTTTAAATTGTTTGGTCATTGCATGCTCAGAAACCTTTTTCTATAGCCAAATTTTCAAACTGACATTCAGTCACATGTAACTACATGGGGTCTTGAGGCACAGTTTAAGTATCTTTAGAATAATGAATCAAAGATCCTTCTCCTCTGTATGATATACTTACTAATTTTTTCCCTTTATTTCACAGGCAAGCTCAAAAACTAACTGAGCAGCGATGCCAGTGAACCAACTGGCTGAAGTCACAGCTCTCAAACTGAAGGTGACCCCACCTCATTAACACCAAAGCAGACATCGAGGACACTAACCAATCTGTACTTGTTCGGGCTGGCTGAGAGAAACGAAGGCTGATGTGTCATCAATCCAGGATATCTGAATGTTACCTGTTAACAATGAATGAAAAACAAAGTGAGCGTCTGAGCATTTAGAGAACCGCACCACAGACTCAGCCGGCAGACTTCAGGACAGTCTAGAGAGATGACGTACTGCGGTAAGACTGGAAACCTTAGCACTAATCAATTTGCTACTTGTTCTGTTAGAGTCTCGAGAGTGTAGAGATGTCTTAGTGTATAAGAGCACTTGCTGTGCTATCACGAAGTCGTAAGTTCAAACCCCCACCACCCATATAAAAAAAAAAAAAACTCACTCCTGTAACTCTAGCACTGGGGGCTGGAGACAGGATCTCAGAAGTCCATTGGTCAGCCAGTCTAAGAGCCTCAGGTTCAGTGAGAGACCCTGTGTCACAGCAGGATGCTTGGCCTCCTCCACTGGTCTCTCCAGTGGTGTGTAAGGAGCATGTATCTGCGTGTGCACGCACACGTGTGTGCACACACGCGCATGCACACACTTTGCAAAATATGAAGACCTCAGTTTGATCCTGGCAGCCCTATAAAAAGGTGAGCACAGTTGAGTGGGCCTGTATGCCCAGTGCTGGAGAGGTGGAGATGGGCAAACCCCTGGAACTCTTGGGCCAGCAAGTATAGCAAAATTGGTGAGGTTTGGGTTCAGTGAAAGACCCTGCATCAAAAAGCTAAGGCGGAGAGGACCAGTGGGTGACTCGGTGGGTGAATGTGTAGTTGTTGCCACGGCTTATTGCCTCAGCTGGGTCCCTGGGACCCACATGACAGAAGAGAACCAACTCTTATAAGCTGTCATCTGGCCTTCACATCACGCTATGGCATGTGTGTCTTCACACACAATAAACAAATACAATTTTTTGAATTTTAGAAAGATGGTAAAATAGAAATTTAATTGAGGAAGATATCGGACATGAAGATATTGGATATGGACTTCACACACAGGTACACACACAAATACAAAACAGTGATAATAAACTTTAAAAGTTAAAAAGAAAGAAAACTTAGGCCAAGGTTAGAAGTTGTTTATCTTTCAAGGTCACTAACAAACTCCACGACCACCTATGATCAAACTTGTTACAGAGACTTCATTTTACAGACTGCTACAGTTTGGATGTTTCTGTCCCTGCCCCATGTTGACACTTAATCTCCATTATCAGGTGTTCAGTCATTGGGAACACACAGGGAGAGAATAACTGACTCACAATACTTAGACGTGGGGCCTTGGGGAGTGACAGGACAAGGGGGCTCATGCAGGGCGGTGCCTCTCTTGGGAGCACAAAAGAGGGGAGCCTGACAGACACGCGCAAGGACCCACGCTCCTCTCATTCCAAGATGTCCCGGGGACCCCGACAGCAAGAGGCTGTGATTCCAAACTACTAGAAAGAGTCTGAGCAAAACAGATCCTATTCCCTAACATGCCAGGCTGTAAGGAGCTTCCAACACCTGCTCCAGAGACACAGACTGAATTCATATTGTTGAATTTGAAGGGAATGTGATAAACAAACACTACAGACAGAAAAACCAACAGTGTTGAAATCAGACCTGGAAATGAGAATGGAAAACAACGAAAAGAAGGACGCAGAGAAAGAAAGCTGTTGAGATGGCTCGGTGGATAAAGGAGCTTGCCGTCAAGCTTGATCATTTCCAAAATTCATATGGTGGGAGGAGAGAGCTGATTCCTACAAGCTGTCCTGACTTCCACATGCAATCAATCACTGTACACACGCACACATGCATGCCTGTAATTTAAAAATTAAGGGTTCAGAGGGAGAAAACCAAGACAGGCTGACGGAGAAATAGCAGCAAAGGTACTACACTGAAGCAAACAGTATGAGCAGAAAGGGAGCCCAGGGCAGAGTCCCAGAGCCTGCAGGGAAACTTGCACCTCTGCACCACTGTCCTTGGGGGACAGAGCACCAGACTTTAACAATGGGTAAACTGCCCTGGAATTTGACAATAAAAGAAAAATTCATTCTACTAAGACTTTCAAAGGTTGAGAATTAAAAAAAAAAAAAAAAAAAAAACCCAACCGTTTAGTTTCACTATCAAAGTGGAAAAGAAAACAACACAAAAACCCCCACTTCAGTTTCTCAGTAAGATGACACACCTCTCTGCCCAGTGGCAGCTGCCTCTTTAGATAAGCAGTGCTAGTCAGCTTCTGAACAGCAGTTTGCTGCCACACTGCTGAACACCTTCCAGAGCCAGCTCCTTTCTCTCTAGTACAATTGTTGTTGCTTCTAATGAAAGAACACTTGCCCAAGGTCACACAGTCAATGTTTGTTTTACTTATTAAAACTTTATTGTAAACAATTTGGAAAAAAAAATTACACACCAAAATGAACTAGCTCCAAAGTCCATTCCTCTCAATGACCGTTTTTAGACGTGTTTTCTCTGTCTAGTCCTGGCTGTCCTGGAGCTTGCTCTGTACACCAGGCTGACATGGAACTCACAGATCGCCTGCCTCTGCCCCACCACACCTGCCCACCTCAATGAACTTCTAGACAGTTAGAAAAGCCATTTTAAAGCTGTGGAGTTTCACACTAGGTTTTCGATTTTTTACTTACTTTAGTGCTTAAAGTCTGACTTCATAGGGTCAGAGCTTAAACAGATGGAAACAGCAGGCTTCAGAAAGAGATGAGCCTGAGGCCACGGCCTCTCTCTCCGCAGCTAAATTAAAAAGTGGGGTAGGATTTCAAAGGGCAGAGGGCACCAGCAAGAGGACTTTATAAAAATATAACTGCTTTCAAATAAAGTATTCTGGGTTTGTTTTTAACTTAAGAGGTAATGTGTGCTCATTTCTGAAAAGACAGGAAAGCTTAGAAAACATAAAGACCATCTGAAAAATACTCAGTGATGTGGTTGGAGAAACAATTCAGCAGTTAAGAGCACTTGACTGCTCTTTCAAAGGACCTGGATTCAATTCCCAGCACCCACATGGAGGCTCACAACTGACTGTAACCACAGTATCGGGGATACGATGCCTTCTTCTGACCTCCAGACACTGCATACATATGGTGCTAATACAGAAATATAGGCCAAAAAAAAAAAAAGAAAGAAAAAAAACATAGATTTTTCTTAATGAATAATAATAAAATACTCAGTGGTAAATGTTGAATGTATCTTCCTTCACTTCCACCTGACTTCTCTACAATATTTTTAAAAATGTTAGTTATACAAGATCCTATCCCATATCCTCTTTTAAATCTAAGTATTAAAATACTATTTAAATACTTTCTTAAATGTTTATGCCTCTGCATATACACTTCAAGCATATTATTTTATTCATTACTGTGCTCGACGGTTTTATGTCAACACAAGCTAAAGTCATCTGAGGGAAGGGACCTCGATTAAGAAACTGCCTCCATAGGATCGGCTGTATGCGTCCTGTAGGGCGTTTTCTTTTCTCTTTTCTTTTTTTTTTTTTTTAGGGCGTTTTCTTAATTAGGGATTGATGAGGGTACAATCAGCCCACTGTGCATATGAGACCATTCCAGGGCTGCTGGTCCTGGGTGCTATAAGAAAGCAGACTGAAAGCATTGGGGAGCAAATCAGTAAGCAACTCTCCTCCATGGCCTCTGCAATCAGCTCCTGCCTCCAGGTTCCTGCTACACTTGAGTTCCTGTCCTGACTTCCTTCAGTGATGGACTGCAGGTAGAAGTGTAAGCTGAATAAACCCTTTCCTCCTCAACTTGTTTTTTGGTCACGGTGTTCCACTGCAGCAACAGAAACCCTAAGACAATTACTATTATGTCTATTACAGGAGCCATAGCGTACTCTCCTCCACTTCTCTCCCTTCCTTCCTCCCTCCCTCCCTCCCTCCCTCCCTCCCTCCCTTCCTCCTTCCTTTCTCTTTTTGCTTTGGAGCCTGTCCTGGAACTAGCTGTTGTAGACCAGGCTGGCCTCAAACTCACAGTCTCCCCTTCACTTTTATGTGGGTTCCAGGTATTGAACTCAGATCACAAAGCTTGCACATCTCATTAGCCTATGAATATTTTCTTAAATGTCTGCATAGTAAATCTTTTGATGATATACAAGTATTACTAAGCATCCTACTACTGGCCAGTTTTCTGCCTTCACTTTATTCAAGAATCCCCAAAGAGAATAAATAGCTTTAATACTTCATTTGTTAAAGTAATAAACTTGTACATTCACAGACCCTGAAAAGTTTAACCGGAGAATGAGAGGAACTGTCTACCTTACACACACCTGGAGTCTTGGTCTGCTCAGATATCTGTGTTTGCTGCTTTTATTGTTAATCTCACATAGAGATTGCTTGTCAGTATAAAACAGACATTCTCTCTGAATTTAACCTTAAAAATTATTTACCCTGATCTAGGCTTGTTTTCCTCATTAGCAGTAAGGGCAGTCCACGGTGATGGTTCATATACTCTGTCAGCAAGGCTTACACAATGCACCTCAGATCCCATTACAACAGAACAATTCTGTGGCTGAAATTAACCCTGTCATGGACTTAGAAATCTTTTCCATGATCTCCTTCTAACCAACTAACCACCCGGAGAAGGGCAACCCTTAAAGCAGCCGCCACAACTTTCCTGCTCACCAAAGGCGCTGAAGAGCTGGTAAAGGTCGCTTGTCTTCCACTCTTTGGGGAACGTCACGTGGAGAACATGGTCACGTTTAGGCTGCACTACGAGACAAAAGTGACAAAAGGGTGACAGTGGAGAAGTGACCCAAGTACTGGCCAGGGAGACAGCCCAGTTAGAGAGACGCTGGCTACACAGCTATGAGACCAGACCAGGGAGACAGCCCAGTTAGAGAGACGCTGGCCACACAGTTATGAGAGCAGACCAGGGAGACAGCCCAGTTAGGGAGACGCTGGCCACACAGCTGAGACCAGACCCTATAAAAAGGTAGACATGGAGGAGTATACTCCAAATGCCAGTACTGGGAAGGGGTAAACTAAAGGATCCATCCCTGGGACCCTCTGGTCAATAGTCTAGCCTAAGCAGTGAGCTTCAGGTAGACACTGGATCTCAAAAAACAAGGTAGACAGCTCCTGAGGAACAACAACCAAGGCTGGTTCCTGGCAAGGGATCAGGGCAAGTCAGTGATTCCTCTGATGTTAGGGTTGTAAGTGTACATTATCACCCTTGGCAAGCACAGATTCTTTAATTAAACTAGTCCACACTACCTAGAGGAATTATCACAGATGTTCCATGGTTACCAAACAAGTCCTAAGAGGATCAGTAAATTCTTACCACCATGTAGACACAACTGCCACAAAGACACTGCAGTCCTGCTTGTGTGCCCAAGTGCTGGGACTCCAGGTGTGCATGGCCACCCCAGGCATTAACAGGGTGTTCTTATGTATCAGGTAACCCATAACAATTTGATTGACAGCAATTAAAAAAATCAACTTACTAAATTTAAATATATGCATAAGTAACTAGAAAATAGAAAATTGAACAAATTACTGACATAGCATTTTTTTACTTTTTTATATCTATAAAGCTTTTAATATAGCTAAATTATATAAAATACTGTACACTGTAAAAGATCTAGAAAACTAGAGCTTCAAGTCATGTTTTTAAAAAGCCATTGCTCAATTGAAAAAATCTAATAGAGCATAAAACTGCAGCACGAGCCCACTGACCCCACAACTTCTTGCTCCCCAAGTCCTGCAGAGCTGCCAGCCATAGCCAGGAGCCATCATATTGGTCTGCTGTGTAGACAAGCGTGTCCTGCCCAGGGGTAGGTAGGGGCTGCATTGGGTCCTGATGTCACTGGGTATTAAACTGAACCAGGCAGCAGAGTATAAAGAAACAGCCAGCATGAAGGGAAGGCGCAACACTGCTACCCTATTCTACCCCACGCTTCAACTTAGGGTATGGGACTTCCTGGGAGCTGTTCTGAGTTCTTGTATGTCTGCTTGTCACACACATCCACAGGAAGGCCCCACAGCATGGTCTAATGGGGATTTCTCCAGCTTGCTCAGCATATTTTTTAAATATGTATTGGAAATGATTCAGCTTAGGGGTGGGATGAAACTATGAATATATGAGATATACTTCTATAGCCTGAAAAATGCAAGTCACAACTAACAAAGGCCCAAGGGTCTCATGAATTTTGAAGTATGCAACCCTTACTAACCACAAACCACTGCCCATTCTTAAGGAAAAAGCTCTTTTGTCAGCACTATTTCCCCGGTGTCCCTTTCAGGCCACACCCTGGTAACCACAGATGCAATGAGGAGATCAATATACTTACAGTCTGGCCCTTCCAAGTTTAAATAGGGAATGTCCATGACCCTCATAAGAAATAACCTACCAAAAGAAAACAAACAGGTAACAAACTAATTGCTTTGAGAAAAAAAGCATCTATTAAAATTGCAGCAGATGCTACTTGTTACTGTGGTGGTTTGGCTGAGGATGGCCTCCATGGGCTCCGGATTGATTATGTAGTCCTCAGCTGGGGGAAATGTTGGAGGATTAAGAGCTGCGGTCTTGTGGGGGGAAAGTTCTGCCATTACCAGTGTACTCTCTCTACTTCCTATGTGCACATTCCTGCTACCAGGCCTCCTTTGTTCTGCCGTCATAAACGCAAGCCCTCTGAAACCATTAGCCCAATTAAATGCTTTCTTCTATAAGTTGCCTAGGTCACGGTGTTTTTGTTACATCAATAAAAAAGTAACAAATACACTTACTCTATTCTAAAAAAAGAATCAGGATTCTTAAAATTTACTTCAGAGGTTTCTTTTTCCTCTTGAGCTATTTATCATAAAGATAAAAATACAAATTGTGATATCGCCAACACCTACAACAGTTCCAGACATTCCGTAGTTTCTCAAAATATACCAACTATATTAATGAAATTGTTAATGAAAAGCTGAAAGAAAACCTGTGCAGATCACTGTCCTACTAGACAGTCCAAGAAAATGACAAGAAAACAAGTGTGAGCTCTCTACTCAGCGTATGAAAACAAGTGTGAGCTCTCTACTCA
Organism: Ondatra zibethicus; assembly: GCA_004026605.1. Taxonomy (NCBI): domain Eukaryota; kingdom Metazoa; phylum Chordata; class Mammalia; order Rodentia; family Cricetidae; genus Ondatra; species Ondatra zibethicus. Next base: position 13,771 of record PVIU01025017.1, read on the forward strand.
GCATATGAAAACAAGTGTGAGCTCTCTACTCAGCATAGGAAAACAAGTGTGAGCTCTTTACTCAGCATATGAAAACAAGTGTGAGCTCTCTACTCAGCATAGGAAAACAAGTGTGAGCTCTCTACTCAGCATATGAAAACAAGTGTAAGCTCTCTACTCAGAATAGGAAAACAAGTGTGAGCTCTCTATTAAGCATAGGAAAACAAGTGTGAGCTCTCTACTCGGCATATGAAAACAAGTGTGAGCTCTCTACTCAGCGTAGGAAAACAAGTGTAAGCTCTCTACTCAGAATAGGAAAACAAGTGTGAGCTCTCTACTCAGCATAGGAAAACAAGTGTGAGCTCTCTACTCGGCATATGAAAACAAGTGTGAGCTCTTTACTCAGCATAGGAAAAGGTTCCTATTTGCTCATATTTGTGAGGGAAGGATGATATTGATTTATTTTTATTTTTTTAATGAAATACAAAGTCACTGGATGTAGGGTAAATCCCAGACTGAAATAAGTGACTGTCTCAAATGCTCATATTATTGCCATATAAAACATATCTGAAGCACAAAGCAAAACAATCCTTGATAAAGAAGGTTATCATGGGGCCAGGGAGATGGCTCAATGGGTAAGAATATTTGCCCTGAAAGCCTAAGTTCAGATCCCCAACTGTGGCTGCACACACCCATAACACCTGCACCATGAGAGTAGGGAGCTGGTTCCAACAGGAGAGACTGTATGCTGCAGGCCAGGAGAGGGCGCCAAATCTCATTACAGATGGCTGTGAGTCATCATGTGGTTGATGGGGATTGAACTCAAAACCTCTGAAAGAACAGCCAGTGCCTTTAACCTCTGAGCCATCTGTCCAGCCCCCGGAGAGACTGTCTCAAAGGGGCCTAGTTGAGGGCGATAAAGGAGAGCACCCAATAACGTTCTCTGGCCTCCACATGTACACAAGTGTACTCTCTCACCTAGCCACACAGTCCATCCCTCACACACATGAGTACATAGACCCCACACGCATGGCTATTACACAAATATAAAGCACAGCAAGCATTTTATGTATAGTTCCTGAAATGGATCCAGAGGCGCACTAAAAGAAAACCCAGTACTCGTTAATTACATCTGTCTACAATGTCTTTCAGTAGCTCAATTATAAACAAGATAGGGCTCTCCATTGTGTCTAGGAGGATACTAATGAGCTCTACTTGGATGACAATATATTGTGTGCTTCTGTTACAGGAGAAGCACAACTAAAAAGGCAATCTAAGTGCCCAACGAGCAATTAGTTTGGCTCCAGTGACCTGCAATTAAGGCACATTATTACCAGGCATCAAAAGCCACCAGCAGAACAGCTCTGTGCTGCCACTGCCATTGAATGAGCTCACAAGAGCTGGTGGCTGGAGAACCTGTGTGACAATAAACCAGATCCTACAGCTAAGAAATCAAATTTTCTTTTGAGCTCACAAATAGAGTCTAGATCTACTACTCTGCTTCTGTAAACTATGTTGCCCAAATGAATCGATGTTTCTTATGGTGTTAGAAGTGACAGAATACAAGCATGCAGTAGCAGGGCAGGCCTAACCGATGGGGCAGTTGTCATTGTCCCCACCTCCCAGAGCAGTTTTATACACACTATAATTTCCATGCTCATGTTAGTAGGTTTAGATAGTCTCTCCAACCTGAAAATAAAATTTAAAAAAGTAGTCACTTCAGACTAACAACATGGCTCCACATGGTGGCTAATAACTGTTGGAAACCCTAGTTCAAGAAGTGCCCTCTTTTAAACCCCAAGTGCACACACGGCACATATATAGAAATGTAGAAAAAACAACCATACCCATAAAATAAAGCTTAAAAATCCTGAGGAGAAAGGAGGCTTCAGAAAATGTATAACAGAGCTGGAGAGATGCATGATTCAGAGTTAAGAGTGCTTGTTGTGCCAGGCAGTAGTGGCACAAACCTTTAATCCCAGCACTCGGAAGGCAGAGGCACGTGGATCTCTGTGAGTTCGAAGTCAGCCTGGTCTATAAAGCTAGTTCCGGGACAGCCAGGGCTACACAGAGAAACCCTGTCTCGGGGGGGAAAAAAAGTGTTTGTTGCTCTTGTAGAGGATGCAGGTTCAGAACCCAAATAGCAGTTCACACCCAGCTCTAACTATAGTTCCAGGGGATTAAACGCCTACTTCTGCTATCTGAAAGCACCAGGCAGGCCCATGATATAGAGCTATACATACAAGCAAATGCTCATATACGTAAAATAAATCTTAAAGATTTTAATTATCGTGTATTATTCTCTTGTTTGGATCAAGTATAGAAGTTAATGAAGGCCAGGATAATAAAGATTAATTGTAGATCACTTGCCTAAAATATGTGAAGCCCTGACTTCAATCTCTAGTACCATAAAATAAAATAAAAATTAAAGGTAAGGAACATACATACTATAATTTAAAATCTTAATATCAATTTCAAGAATAAAAGTCAAGCTAGGTTTGTTTGCCACAGCCAGAACCTAGAAACAACCTAAATGCCCCTCGACTGAAGAATGGATAAGGAAAACGTGGTACATTTACACAATGGAGTACTACACAGGAGAGAAAAAACAACAGCTTTAATTTTGCAGGAAAATGGAAGGAGCTAGAAAACATTATTTTGAGTGAGGTAACCCAGACACAGAAAGACAATTATCACATGTACTCACTCATAGGTGGTTTTTAAACATAAAGCAAAGAAAGCCAGCCTACAAACCACAATCCCAGAGAACTTAGAAAACAACGAGGACACTAAGAGAGACTTATATAGTTCTAATCTACATGGGAAGTAGAAAATATAAAAAAGAAAAGATCTCCTGAGTAAATTTGGAGCATGGGGACCTTGCGGGAGGATTGAAGGGGGGAGGGGAGAGGCAGGGAGGGGAGCAGAGAAAAATGTAGAGCTCAATAAATATCAATAAAAAATGAAAAAAAAACCAATATGGTTGTTCAATCTAAACTACCCTACAAAACTAACAAATGCTTTTCATTTGATCAGAAAAAAAATCAATGATCATTGCTATAAACAAAGCAATAATCAAAGCTGACTGGCTACGAGAGTAAAGATATCAACAATCTTTTATATGTTTTTGCTTTTCAAAGCAGGATTTCTCTATGTAGCCCTGGCTGTCTTGGAATTAGCTCTGTAGACCAGGCTGGCCTCAAACTCACAGCCTGCCCCTGCTTCCCAAGTGCTGGGAACTACAATACAAACTAGTTAGGCAAGATGTGCCCAGTAGTGCAATAGTGTCACAGCTGCTATGGATGTAACAAAACATTCTCTGACCCGATGTGTGGCCTGCTTCATAAGAAGATAGCTTATTATTGTACTAATACAATTATTATTATTGTACTAATACAATTATTATTATTGTACTAATACAATTATTATTATTGTACTAATACAATAAGCCTGGGCAAAAATCTCTGACTGAGGAGGTCTTGAGCCCTAAGACCTAAGACTATACTTAGCTAAGCTGGAAACCTAAGTTTACACCCATACACAAAGTGTCTTTTAGACACCTATGTTTATCTCCATACACAAAGGCTACTCTTGACACTTTCTAGGGTGCACAATGATTAAAGAATTAAAAGGCAAAAAAAAAAAAAGAATTAAAAGGCACCAAAAGCAATCTACAGATTCAACGCAATGCCCATCAAAATCCCAGCAAGATTCTTCAAAGACCTCGAAAGAACGGTACTCAACTTCATTTGGAAAAGATTAAAACCCAGGATAGCCAAAACAATCCTGTGCAATAAAAGAACTTCTGGAGGCATCACAATCCCTGACTTCAAACTCTACTACAGAGCTACAGTACTGAAAACAGCCTGGTACTGGCATAAGAACAGACAGGAGGACCAGTGGAACCGAATAGAAGACCTGGATATCAATCCACACATTTTCGAACACCTGATCTTTGATAAAGAAGCAAAAAATATCAAATGGAAAAAACAAAGCATATTTAACAAGTAGTTAAAAGGCCAGAAAAAAGTGTTACCAGAAATCTTGAGAAGGTCCAGTGCAGCCATCATAATACAAGGGAAATCAGGGTCCCCTCTTTGGGTTCTTGATCTTATTAATAAAAGAACTTAAGAAAGGACACAAAGGGAAGCTCAAAGGCAAAGAACAAAATCTTGAGGACAATATTACAGTTTAAAAAGAAAACCCTCAAGCAGGCAAGCTGTAAATCTTGTAGCTGCCAGGAAAGCAGGGGGAGAAATGGAGACCAGAAGGAACAAAAGCCATGTGTCTGAGAGAGGGTAGCATAGAGGGCAGCCACCTGGCAGCAGGCAGCCACACAGCAGGGCAGAGAGCTTTAGAAAGAGCAAGGAGGCCCAAAGCATAAGTTAGAGTTTAAAAGCATATTTGGGCTCTGGCCAGAATCTGAAAGAAAAAGAAGAAAAGGAAACAGTTATGCCTTTCTAAGAAAGGGCTGGCAGACCCAGTTGAAGATCATGGTAGTTCATGAGTGAAGCACAGGGTCAGAAATTGGGGTTCAACCTGAAGATCTGAAAACCAAAACAGCCAGCCACTGGCTCTTGCCTCGACCTTAGTCCAAAACAGCCATCCTGCCCCCTAGAATCTCAGAAGGAGACTGCATCTGAGAGCTGTCTTGTCCCATCTTATATTCCTTTCTAGGGCTGGGAGCAAAGGCGTGCACCACCGTGATTAAAGGCATCCACCACCCGATTTCAATGGCAACTAGGATGGATACTGGGATTAAAGATTTGTGTTACCATAATCTGATCTGTAAGGCTGACCAGTGGGACTATTTTATTCTCAGATATTCAAGCAGTCTTTATTTATTAAAATACATTTGAAATGCCACTACACATGAGGAGTGTACTGGGGGCAGAAATTCTAGAAAGGAAAAGTACATTATCTTTAGGTAAACCTACCTCCATAGGAGTGGTCCCTAGCTAGGTCCCTCACTTGTCCCACTGGATTAAACTTCAATGGCTTAAACAAAGGCATCTCTCCACCTCTAAGCGGTCGCATTCTTTAAACTCTCATCCTTAAATTCGTTGTAGCAAACAGGTAAAGATGCTACTACGAATAAGGGCATTAGAATGGTCAGCCCTAAACAAGACATTTGTACCAGCCCCTTAAGGCTCAGGGAACATTTTGGAGGAGGGGCTGGAAAGTAGGTACAAAGAACTAGAAGACAGGGTACAGAATGGCAATCATGGTTCACAGAACTGCTCCTACTGGTACTGGGCACATACACAACAAGGCTGCCTTGCAGTCCAGTATGGGTAGAGAATAGACTCAGAAGACCTACCACTTACTTCTAAACTACCAGCAACTAAAGTGGGAAGTTTAAACCCCAGCTGAAAAGCCACTGTGAGCCAACCAGGCTTTAATGAAAAGTTCGAAACCCAAGGTCACAGGGAGTGTCCTATTTAAACTCTGTGGAGCACAAAACAAAACAAAACAAAAAAGTCAGGGATATGGAAAGGAAATTAATGGTAAGAAAGAAAAGATACTGGCAGGGGAGGGAAGGAGCTGAGAGAGAGTGGACGGACAGTAACCAGAATGCACTATATACATGTACAAAACTGTCAAAGTACAAAATTTACTAATTAAAAACAAAAAAGAGGAACGAGACTGCGAGGACAGAGAGCCAGAGGGAGCAAGCTCCACCGGGAACAGAAGCCAGGAACAAATCCAGCCCTGGGAGCCAACCCAGTCCTGGGACACTGGCAGGCCAGGATTAAGCCAACGACCTGACTCAAAGTCTGTGACCTCCACCGAACTGGAGTGGGACTGAACCAGTTACCTAAGACACAGAGAGAACAAGCTCCACAAGGAGCAGAAGCCAGGAACAAACCCAGTTCCGGGACACGGGTGGATGAGGATTGAACGAGTGACCAGATACAGAGTCAGCAATCCCCACAGGAACAGGTCCAACTCCAAGCCAGGGACTTCTGCAGGAGGAGATCCAGACCAAGATTTACAGAAACAGATCACAGCCAGCAGCCAAGGCCAAAGTAGGCCTGAGACAGCAAACTCAAGGGAGCAGACCAAAGCACAGGAACACTGAGCTACCTCCAGGAACAGGAATAACCAACGGGGTAACTAGAACTGTGACACTGACTGTACCACGAGGAACAACCATCTGAGCTTTGGATTCACTGGCAGCTAGAAGATTATTCAACAAAATCTCAGACAGCACCAACCACACATATAGAGGAAAAGATGGGTAGAAAAGGTAAGATCACAAGCTACACAACAAAGAACAACACAATAGCAGTAAAACCTAAAGACCCTACAAAAGCAAGACCTGAACAACCAAATATGGATGAACCAGAAGAAAATGATCTAAAAAATAGCCACAAGAGAATATCTGAAATTATTAAAGATGAAATGAGAAATTACCTTAAAGAAATGGAGGAAAAAACAAACAAAAAAATTGAAGGATATCAGCAAATCACTTAGAGAAAACCAAGAAAAAGAAATCAAACATATAAAAGAACTATTCAGGACTTGAAAACTGGTATAGAAACAATTAAGAAAACACAAGCCGAAGGAATTATAGGAACAGAAATCATGAGAAAAAGGTCAGGAACCACAAATGCAAGCAGAAACAACAGAATACAAGAATGGAAGAAAGAATCTCAAGCGCTGATGATAAAATAGAGGAAATAGACTCATCAGTTAAAGAAAACATTAAATCTAACAAAAGCTTAAGCCAAAATATCCATGAAATATGGGGAAAAAATAAAAAGGCCAAATCTTAGAATAATAGGTATAGAAAAAGGAGAAGAAAGTTAACTCAAAGGCACGGAAAATTTATTTAACAAAATCATAGAAGAAAACTTTCCCTACCTAAAGAAAGATATGCCTGTGAGGACACAAGAAGTTTACAGAACACCAAATAGACTGGATCCAAAAAAAAAAAAGTCCTCTCGCCACATAATAATCAAAACACTTTAAACATACAGAGTAAAGAAAGAATATTAAGAGCTGCAAAGGAAAAAGGCCAAGTAACATATAAAGGTAGACCTATCAGAATTACACCTGACTTCTCAGTGGAGACAATGAAAGCCAGAAGGTCATGGTCAAGCATTATGCAGACATTAAGAGATCACTGGTGCCAGCCCAGACTACTACACCCAGCAAAACTGTCGATCACCATAGAAGGACAAAACAAGATATTCCATGACAAATCTAGATTTCACCAATACCTAGCCACAAACCCAGCCCTACACAAAATACTAGAAGGAAAACTCAAACCCAAGGAAGATGACAAAAACAACAAAAACACACACAATTGATGATCTCATTACAGCAAATCCCAAAGAAGAAAAAAATGAACAAATTAACATCACCAACGATGAAAACCAAATTAACAGGAGATAGCAACCACTGGTCATTAATATCCCTTAATGCAAATGGACTCAACTCACCCATAAAAAGGCACAAGCTAACAGACTGGATACAAAAACAGAGTCCACCCCTCTTCTGCACACAAGAAACACATCTCAACCTCAAAGACAGACATCGTCTAAGAATAAAAAGGTTGGGAAAAAATATACCAATCAAATGGACCTAAGCGGGTATAGCTATCCTAATATCTAACAAAACAGACGTCAAGCTAAAGTCAGTCAAAAGAGACAAAGAAGGGTATTTCATATTAGTCACAGGAAAAATCCATCAAGAGGAAATTTCAATACAGAATATCTATGCCCCAAACAAGGGTACACTCATATGTCAAAGAAACACATCTAAAGCTTAAATCATACATTAAACCCCACACACTAATAGTGGGAGATGTCAACACTCCCCTCTCACCACTGGACAGGTCAATCAGACAAAAACTGAACAGAGAAATAAGAGAACTAACAGATGTTAGGACTCAAATGGACTTAACATACATCTATAGAATATTCCATCCAAACAAAAAAGAATATACCTTCTTCTCAACACCTCATGGAACCTTCTCAAAAATTGAAAACATACTTGGTAACAAAACAAACCTCAACAAATACAAAAAAATTGGAATAACCCAATGTACCTTATCAGATCACCATGCTTTAAAACTAGAAGTCAACAGCAATACTATTTACAGAAAAACCACAAACACATGGAAATTAAACAGTGCTCACCTGAATCATTAAAGGCTCAAGGAAGAAATAATGGGGGAAACTGAGGACTTCCTAAAATTCAATGAAAATGACCACACAACATACCCAAATTTATGGGACACAATGAAAGCAGTGTTAAGAGGCAAGTTCATAGCACTAAATGCCTACATAAAGAAGCTGGTCACATAGCAGAAACAGTGAAAAAAAAAAAGCTGGAAAAATCCCAAACTAGTCAATTAACAGAACATTTGAAAACTTTAGAACAAAAAGAAGCAAACTCACCTAAAAGAACTAGAAAGCAGGAAATAATCAAATTGAGAGCTGATATCAATAAAATAGAAACAAAGAAAACAAAATAAAGAATCAACGAGACAAACCTTTATCCAAACTAACCAAAAGGCAGAGAGAGGATATCCAAATTAACAAAATCAGAAATGAAAAGGGGGACATAACAACAGACTCAGAGGAAATACAGAGGATCATCAGGTCATATTTTGAAAAACTACTCTACAAACTTGGAAAACTTAAAGGAAATGAACAACTTTCTGGATAAATATCATTTACCAAAATTAAATCAAGACCAGATAAGCAAATTAAACAGACCTATAACTCCTGAAGAAATAGAAACAGTCATCAAAAGACTCCCAACCAAAAAAAGCCCAGGACCAGATGGTTTCAGCTCAAAATTCTACAAGACTTTCAAAGAAGAACTAATACCAATACTCCTCAAATTATTCAACACAATAGAACATTGCCAAATTCTCTTTATGAGGGTACAATTACCCTGATACCCAAACCACAGAAAGACAATACTAAGAAAGAGAATTACAGACCAATCTCACTCATGAACATTGATGCAAAAATACTAAATAAAACACTAGCGAATCGATTCCAAGAACACATCAGAACCATCATCCACCATGACCAAGTCAGCTTCATCCCACAGATGCAGGGATGGTTCAACATACAAAAATCTGAGCCAGGCGGTTGTGGCGCACGCCTTTAATCCCAACACTCGGGAGGCAGAGGCAGGCAGATCTCTGTGAGTTCGAGGCCAGCATGGTCTACAAGAGCTATTTCCAAGACAGGCTCCAAAGCCACAGAGAAACCCTGTCTCGAAAAAACAACCAAAAAACAACAAAAAAAAATAAGAAAATCTGTCAACGTAATCTACCATATAAACAAGCTGAAAAATAAAAACCACATGATCTTCTCATTAGACGCCAAAAAAGCATTTGACAAAATCCAACATCTCTTCATGATAAAAGTCTTGGAGAGGGCAGGGATACAAGGAACATACCTAAACATAATTAAGGCAATATACAGCAAGCCAACAGCCAACACCAAACTAAATGGAGAGAAACTCCCAGTGATTCCACTGAAATCAGGAACAAGACAAGGTTGTCCACTCTCTCCATACCAATTCAATATAGTTCTTGAGCAATAAGACACCAAAGGGAGATCAAGGGGGATACAAATTGGAAAAGAGGAAGTCAAACTCTCACTGTTTGCTGATGATATGATAGTTTACCCAAAAATTCTACCAAGGAACTTTTACAACTCAAATACTTTCAGCAATGTAGAAGGATACAAGATTCACTGAAAAAAATCAGTAGCCCTCCTGTACACAGATGATAAAAGAGCTGAGGAAGAAATCAGAGAATCAACACCCTTCACAATAGCCACAAATGGCATAAAATACCTCGGAGTAACTCTAACCAAACAAGTGGAAGAATTGTATGACAAGAACTTTAAATCTTTCAAGAAAGTAATTGATGAAGACACCAGAAAATGGAAAGACCTCCATGCTCTTGGGTAGGCAGAATTAATATAGTAAAAATGACAATCTTACCGAAAACAATCTACAGATTCAACACAATGCCCATCAAAATCCCAACAAAATTCTTCAAAGACCTTGAAAGAATGGTACTCAACTTCATTTGGAAAAGCAAAAAACTCAGGATAGCCAAAATGATTCTGTGCAATAAAAGAACTTCTGAACGCATCATAATCCCTGACTTCCAACTCTACTACAGAGCTACAGTACTGAAAACAGCCTGGTACTGGCATAAGAACAGACAGGAGGACCAATGGAACTGAATAGAAGACCCGGATATCAACCCACACATCTTTGAACACCTAATATTTGATAAAGAAGCAAAAAATATCAAATGGAAAAAATAAAACATATTTAACAAGTGGTGCTGGCATATCTGGATATCAACATGTAGAAAAATGAAAATAGGCCCATATCTATCACCATGCACAAAACTCAAGTCCAAATGGATCAAAGACCTCAATATAAAGCCAGCCACACTGAACCTTATAGAAAAGAAAGTAGGAAGTACACTTGAATGCATTGGCACAGGAAGCCACTTCCTACATAGAACCCCAGCAGCACAGACACCGAGAGAAACAATTAATAAATGGGACCTCCTGAAACTGAAAAGTTTCTGTAAACAAAGGACACGGTCAACAAGACAAAATGACAGCCCACAGAATGGGAAAAGATCTTCACTAAACCCACAACAGACAGAGGTCTGATCTCCAAAATATACAAAGAACTCAAGAAATTGGACACCAAAAGATCACATAATCCAATAAAAAAAAATGGAGTACAGACCTAAACA
>PVIU01025018.1:0-24507 GCA_004026605.1 Ondatra zibethicus
TTGTCTCCCCTCATGGAACTTTTAGGCCAACAGAATAAAGGAAGTCATAAACCAAGATGATATTCAAATACCTTAGTGGAGGCATCAAGGAGGTAGATTAGAGCAAATTAGGGAAACTTCTGCTAGACATTTCAGAAGCCATCTGTTGACATTCTTAAGTTCTGGGTCGGTGGAAGTTTGTATTTTGTTCTCAAATTCCAAAACGGTTTACATAATAGTCACACAATTGTTTGGTCATGCAGAGAAATGGTCAATGAAGGGTTATTTAAGAGCCAAGATAGCTCAAAATAGTTCATTGCTGAATCAGCCACACACCCAGTCACTGAGGTTCTGCTCAGTCTGTCAGCTTTGTGAAATGCTTCCTGGATGTGTGGCTCCTTTCCAGGAACTTCAGTTGCCAGCATTTGATTAAAGCATATGGGTATTTTCTGTTTTACTTTAAAACTGATTGTTTGATCAAAACACCGGTTCTATTATTGTAGCTAGTACCTCACCTTCACAAATATTAAAGGATGTATATGATGGTGAACATATACATTGAAGTTTTATTTTTCATGAAAATATGAAGTAAAGACTTGGGTACAAGTACAGACCATGAAAGGATACAGTCTTATAGGTTCTCCCATCTGTCACTATCTTTTTCTCTTCTCACCTAACATTTGCAGGTTAGTCTCTCTGATCCTTAAATAACAAGTTTGTTTTAGTTTGATACAGTTTGACTTTGCCTGCCCTTTGTGACTCACCTAATTGACATAACTTACTTTCTTTCCTCTGATCAAGAGGAGAGTAGCTAAGCTGGATTATCTCTATTCAGAGGGAATTTAAGACCAATGTAGGAAACATAGCAACAGCACTCACAACAGGGCCAGGAAGCTGTCAGTGAGATACACAAATAGCTGCTCTAGTCACCCACTCTCTTTCATTGCTCTCCACATGACATCAATATCTGGAGTGTAAATAGATATCTTATGGGTCACAGCGGTGGAAGAAAATGTTTCAGACTGGCTTATAGACAGGATACATTCACTTTGACATCACATTTCATGTCATTGAGAGAGAGAGAAGACAAGTATCTTCTTGGGCAGAACTTTGTGTAATACACCAGAAAACCATATTGTATGAAAAGAAAAGTGCCAAAGGGTATGGGTTTAACGACAATGATGACTGTTATCTCTGGCCTTTCAGGGAGCAGAAAAGAATTATATTAGTGTTTTAGGATGGCTATTATCCAGACACAGAGAACCTTCCTTAGAAAAGTGTTCTGAAAAGCCCAGAAGACTTTTCCATCAACAACAACCCAGCCTGATGTTATTAGTTATCCCATGGCACAATATTGGTGAGGGAGAATTGTCTGTGTTCTGTCAATCATGATTTAAATAAATGCTGATAGGCCATTAGCCAGGACGTATAAGTGGGACAACCAGACAGGAAGTAGAGGTGGAGCAAGGAGAATAGGAGAATTCTGGGAAACAGGAAGCTCTCTCGGAACCACCAAAGAAGTAGGATGTGACCTGCCCCGCTGAGAAAGGTACTGAGCCATGTGGCTAACACAGATAGGGATAATGGGTTAATATAAGCTACAAGAGCTAATGGGAGGCCTGAGCTAATGGGCCAATCAGTTTTATAACCTAATGTAGACTCTCTGTGTGATTTTTCTTTGGGGCTTGCCGGCTGTGGGGTACCAGGTGGGACAGAAACCCCAACTAGCAGGCCCTTATGCTACACAATATGAAAAAAATTCCATGATGTAATGAATGAAAGACATATATGCATCCAAGAACTTGTGTTTCCACAAATGAACATGGCTTCCACAGTCCACATGGCAGAGAAACCAATAAAGCTGAGAATTCACATCATTTAGACTCATAGAGAACATGGTGGGGAACAGTTTGTGTCAATTAGACTATTTTGTTTAAGAGGTGGATCCGTGATCCTCTTTTAGAGTAAAAGAAGTGTATTTTAGTCAGAAAAAGGCTCTAACCATGGCATAATCGTCATTCCCAAAAGCAAACTCTGTGTTCAAGACACACTTTTTCCTATGAGCTCACTTGAAAACCAAAGTGCCCCACTGCCTGTTGATACTTCTTTTTAGAAGTCAAACAGCTTGGCTTCTTCCTCTTGGTAAATTTGTTCATTTTCTTCAGTTTTACACATGTTAATCCTAAAAGAGACCATAATAAAATACCTGCATATATAATCCATTTCAGAGTGTGTTTTCACAACCTACCAGAAAATCCCCTATCAATTAATAAATCCAAGTGCCAATGGAGTTTTGACCATACATACATCCACTGAGGTATTTTACTTATTTTTTATTGCTGTGATAAGACTCCATGACCAACAGTTGATAGAAGAATGGTTATTTGGAGTTTATAATTTCATAGGATTAGAGTTATGACCATTATGACAGATTATGACAGCAAGCATGCATGTCACTAGAGGGGTACCTGAGAGTTCACATCTTGAGTCATAACCACTAAGCAGAAAGAAAAAGAGTGAGGGAATGGTGCAAGTCTTTTAAAACCTAAAATCGTGTCCCCAGAAACATACCTCCTCTACTGAAACCACACCTCCTTAATCATTCCTAAACAGTTCCACCAACTAGGAACCAAGTAGTTAAGCATAGGAACCTATGGGAGACATTGACAAATGACCCTATAAGCTTATATATTTGAGTGTGTAGTTACCAGGCCATGAAACTATTTTATAAAGATTCGGGGGTGTGACTTACTGGAGTAGATGTGGCCTTGTCAGAGATGAGTCACAGGTGGTGAATTCTGATGTTTCAAAAGACAATACCACCACACCCACCCACATACACTCTCACTGTCTCTTGACTATAAGTGAGAAGGTAGCTCTCAGCTAATTCTCCAGCATACTTGTCTGTTGTCATGGTCCCCACCAAGACGATGATGGTCTAGACCTCTGATGCTATAAACAAACCCCTAATTAAATACTTTCTTGTATAAAACTTGCCTTGGTCATGCTGTTTTTAAAACATTAGACATGAGCAAAACATGACTTTCTTCTATTTTCTATAACTACTTTTGGTAGATTTTCATTGTGGGGTGATGGGTTCAAGTAAAACGACAAAATAGAAAAATTTATCCAGTAATTTGTAGTCAAAGCTCATTCACATTTGGGTCAACTGAGATGGCTCAGCAAGCATAAGTACTTCCTTCCAAGTCTGATAATTTGAGTTTAATTCCTGGTATCCATATGTTGGAAGAAAAGAACTGAGTCCCCCAAATTGTTCTCCTGCTTCCATATATTTGCTCTGGTACACTCCACTCAACGCTAACAAGCACAAAGTATTTTTTAAGTCATTCAATTTTTTGTTATCCATTACAAGTTGAACAAAGCAGTTTCTATACACCCCATTCTTCATTATTTGTATCTTTAATTCATTATAACTTACTGAGTTGACATGAGCTTTAGGCAGTCCTTGAAGGACTTGAGGGTGAAGTCTATCACTAAAGTCATCATGTCTTCATGTGGGTTCTTGCGCACATGGCCTAAGTTAATGTTCAAGGGTTAGATCACTTGATTAGAATCATCAGTCTTCCTTAGGCTAGCAAGTTTGTTTCATTCACAGGGACACCAGTTATCTCTGCTGTTCCTGCATATTCTACTCTCCATAGCAGAACTCACAATCCTATTGTAGTACCCTCTCTAGACCCCAGTTCAGATACATATGCCTCTATTGTCCTGACACAACCCTATTGGTACCCTAGATGTTCCTGTGGGACAAGACACCCTCAAAGTTCAAAAGGAGCATCCAAGACAAAAACTTACAGATCCATATATTTTATTAAAGAGTGTTCTACCAGTCCTGCAAAATGAAGATTAAGATACAGAAGAAAAAGTAAATGCCTTAACCATATCAAATTAGTCTCTATTTTGTCTGGTATATACAAGCTTTATCATGTTCAGAATGTGAAAATTATCTTTTATTGTCGTGTTCTCAAATCCATTGTTTTATATAAACATCACTTTAGCATTCAAAGCCAATTTTTGTTTTCTCACAACTTATTGTTTTTGTACAGAACTTCCAAAAAATCCTTTTTAGAAACTGAAAGTTTTTGGCACACAAGCTTTCTAGGAAGGCATTTTGTGTTAGAAGAAATAAGGATTCATTTTTGAAAAGCTGAAAAATATTTCCTAGGAAGGGATGTGTATTTATTGTACATTTATAATACTTAGTTAGCTTGTAACCATGACAAAGCTTTTGGCTTAAAACAATATAATCTTTCTCATCTTCAGTCACTGATATGCAAAGCCATTCCCAGGGAGGTCAGCCATCTCACGCCTTCTAGCTCCGACTGTGCTTTATATTAACATTTCAGGTGTTGGTGTTTGAAACCAAATAAGATATATTAGAAGAGTACACTTCATTAGGATTGATGGAATCTTACTTGGTTTTCCTCCAGCCAGAACAGAGTGCATTATTTATTGATCTCCTTGCCACATTCTTCCACCATACTATTAAAGAATAAATTTTGATATATGCAGAATGACCTATAGCACCAAATGTCTCCTCATACCCAATAGAATGCTAATTCCTGTTACTCAGATGGCCTCTTTCTCATCCCAGAAATGTAATGCATGTGTTGCTTCTTATAGAATTTCAATAAAATATTGATGTGCTAATACTTTATCCACTTAGAGGATATGAGGTCAAGGGTTCAAGAAGGAGTAAAGTCTATTCAAAGCTTATCATAAAAAGACACCGAAAATACTCAGCTCTGGATGGAAGGAGGAACGCACCCCATGCTCACCCTACACACGGACTTTTATCAGACAAGGTTTGTACCATATTCCAATTCTAAAGTGGATTCTCTGAAGTAGGATTTTGAAGTAAATTTTTAACACTTTTAAGTGGGTCACATTAAATTATTTTCATGTAATTATCTTCTATGTATGCTGTATTATTATTTTGCAAATTCATTCAGTAACTGATGTTTTCTGGAGTACAGGAGAGGCTAAAACCTACTTTAGATACGAGTTGCTAATTAACTGATTTACCTTCTAGGTGAGAAAAATATTTAATTAGAGTGATACAGGATTCCTTTACTTGAATATCGATGCATAATATTAGCTGAAAGTTGCAAAATTTTACAAAAACTACAAAAATTTACTGAAAGTGATTTCAATTAATAATTAACATAAGAAGGACATCTGTCTAAGAAAATGATTAACAACTAAAACACCCATGTAGTAGATTCTGGTACTGAAGCCCAATTTTCCTTGCTATGGATTTGGAGTAATAACAAAAATAGTTTTTAAACTTTGATTTCTGCTGCTTTTGTTGTGTTTATTCTGGATTTCTCCATGGTGCTTTTTATAGGCTATTCTCTCATTAAAAACTAGGTAAATTTCTCTCACTGTACCATAGAAAATAAATGTCAAGTCAGGAGGTTTTAGCTTTTCTTTTTTTCTGCAATGGGTCAAAGTACAGCCTTTAACTTGCCACAACTTCATCAATTGTCTCCCACACAGAACAGGGCATCCTTCCATTAGATTCTACAAATTCTGGCATCCTGTTTTCCCTGTTAATGGTGAAGTTACATGTCTTGGCTTCTGTCTCCTGCCTCAGCACTCATAGAGTGTTCCCTGATAGAGTTCTATGTGTTAGCTGCGTTCTTAATTCCAGCACTAGCTTTTTTTTTTTTTTTTTTTTGAGTGAGACTGTTAAAACAATTCATTTTCGTGCTTGTAAATCTAGGTGATTGCATGTGTGCATGCATTTTCAAGAGTTTGTGGACACATTTATACGTTCATATGTACAGGTGTCATTGCCTATGTGCACTCCCACGGTGAAGTCAGAGGTTGACAGCTAAAAGCTCCCTTGGTTGCTTTTCACCTTATGCATTGGGATGCGGTCTCTCACTTGATCCCAGAGCTCAGCATTTTGGTCTGGGTAGCTAGTCATCTGGCCCCAGTCTCTGATTACCTCGTGCTAAGATTACAAATAACCTGCTACCTCCTCCTGGCATTTTAGTGGGTGCAGGGCATCTGAATTTCTGTCTCCATGCTGCTTACATAGCAAGTATTTTATATTCTGATGCTTCTTCCAAGCCTAAGAGGACTGTTTTTAATATCACAGCAGAAAACAAGTATTTCACTTAGTTAAAGAGCAGAAAACAAAACCTTATTCTTTTCCAGCTCCGGAGAATATCCTTTCTAATAAAAAACCAAACCCTTTCTCAATAATGATGGCTGTGGACGATGCTGCTAAATTACTGCATGATTACTTTTATGTAAACCACTCTTTCTCACTAATCATTTCACTTGATCTTAATCTCACATGTGAGAGAAATGAAAGAGGGCCAGTTGGAATAGGTCTGCACTTAGAAGGTTTGCTCCACAAATATGTGAACCTCTGCTGTGTTTCGAACACTGAGGCCACATGTAAGCGAGGTGTGACAACTCGCTCATGCCTTAACTCCAGCACTGGCAGTGAGGCAGACTAGGAAGACATGATGATTAGGGAACGTGGTATAGAAAGCAGATCCTCATCCCAGAGCTGACTAAATCCCTTCTACCTAACGAGAAGCAAGCATTATACCATTACAATTTGCTATAAAGGCTCCTGGCATAGAATTAGTATGGCGATAGTCTATGATAAAGTAGCAATGACCTAGACCTAAAGTTGGCATAAATAACCTTGACTAGAGACTTACTACTTTCCCCAGATATCACCTGAGAACATTAAACAAATCTGTTTAAGTTAAATACCCTACCACACTATATCCTCCAGGTGATCAATAAAACACCCCTCAGGTACCAACTAGTGATAAGGGAGTGATTTCAAACTCTACTCAAGTCCAAAAACAATGTGCTTCAATAATCCAGAAGAGATAGTGCCTACAGAGGGATAGTCTGACTTACTCTGGTTCTTTTTTGAAAACCCTACACACCTACTTTTAGATACATCCTACTTTCTTCTAAGCACCTCTTTCTCCTAATCCTAGCTTTTAAGCTTGTATTAAAGTATCATTAACAAAACATGCAGCTCTTTTTCATAAGCTGGCTAGTATTGAAATTATTTTCCTCATTGGGCAATCATGTATTTCAGTTTAGCCTAATTCAAGGTCCATAAATCTATAAGGAAATGACTCAGGCTGTTATAGGTGACCAGTAGGTATAGAAATGTGTCCCTGTCACCTTACTGCTGACTGACTATGGAGACAAGCAGATCCTGGGAGCTCACTGGCCTGCCAATAGATGAAGTAGAAGACTTTAGGTTCAGTCTCAAAAAATGATATGGGGAAGCAATAAAGGGAGACAGGTGACATTGACCCCTGTACTCCATTTTTTTGTTTTTTTTAAAACTGGAATGCACACTCACATCATGCATAAATATGCATACATGGATCCACCATACAAACACACATACACACATGAAAAATAAATGCATGTGCACAAAAATATGTTTCTTTGTGATCTTCAGCATATGGGCCTTACAAAACCTTAAGGTATGGTGTTGTTAGATTGTTATCTCAAATAGGAAATTTAACCACCAAGAATGAAGTCAAATAACACACTTCTAAGTATTTAAATGTTCTTGAAGATCAGGGTTTTGATTTACAAGGACAAATTATTTTCAGGGATAAAGGTTTCAGAATTCAGAAAGCCTATTTTCGCATATCGAAAACAAAACTCCAATGAATCGAAGCTTAGGGCTTTTGACAGTAAAGACAATTTTTAAGCCAGTCTTTTTCTGTTGTTTACCAAGTAGAACAAGAGAAAAAAGTTATAGACAAAGTAGGGAAATTAGTAAAGAATTTGCTTTGTGAGCTTCAGAAAACATGCCAGATGTTGCCACTTTCACTAGCAGTGGGGAGCAATAAAGCCTGAGATAATACTGTATTTAAATAAAGAGTTGAGATAATGCTATATGTCTCGTGCTCATGATGCTAAAGAATAACAAATCATATTGAAAAAAGAAAAAGTTTACCTAGCATCTTGTTTTAGGTAGTATCATCCAAACTGCAAAATAAATTTCCCAGGTTAAAGATTGAGTGTGGAGAAGAAGAATGTGAAATAACCATGAGACAAATTACTTGGACTATCTTTCACCCCCATGGACCACCTGTGATATGAATTGGCATCCTTTCAAACATTATTTAAAATTTTTGAATATATTTATTTAATAGATAACTTGTCTTCATAAACTCAAACATTAAGAATATCATTAGCTGGCATTTGAAATCTATGTCAGTTATTTTCTTACTCTGTTGTAACCCACCTACCAAACAAAATCTTCAGTATTTATAATAGTACTTAAACGAGACACAGAAATATGTACACATATATGTATAGTATATATGTGTGTGTGTGTGTGTGTGTGTGAAGAGGATTAGAGACACACACATACACATATATAAATTTAAGACTGCTAATGAAAGACCCCAACCGATTTTTCATAACAAACTGGATGAATTGGGTAATGGGACAGATTCTTCCTCCCCGCTCCCCCTCCCCACAGGGCAGGAGGGCTAGCAATTATCAGAACTGGTCACAGTCCTGGGCAGGAAGGCTAGCAATTATCAGAACTGGTCACAGCTCTGGGCAGGAAGGCTAGCAATTATCAGGACCAGTCACATTCTTCTAAACAGATGATTATCAAAACCGGCCATAGTGAATGATTACCAGACTGTAAACTGAGTCACGATGGAACAGGCAGCTTGTCACGTATTCAAGGTTTTTCTGGGAATAGGCTAAACTATGTTAATTTCATTCTGGTTGAAGACCAATCCCAATTGTACCCGTACCCCATATTATAATTTATGTAAAACTTGTGAGTTTGTCTATAAAAACTTGCTTGCATGGATACTCGGGGTGCTTGGCTATCCCAAAACTGGGCACCCACTTGCGCAAACGTAAATCGTGAATTAAACCTTGTGCTTTTGCATCTGATGGCCTGGTTATTGAGTTTGGGGACTCCTCGGAGATAAGACCACTCTGAGGGTCTTTCACTATGCATTGTCTACTCTGACATTTTAGGTGACAGATAATTACAAGAAAATTCAAGTGAAAGAAAAATTGTCTTGTCTTTTGTCACTCTACTGTTTGGCTTGACAACGAATTATAAAATTCTTATGCTTTGGCAAAAGATAGGAGAGGGGTTTGTGAGAAACAAGAACTACGTTGAGTCACTATTCACCCAAGAAGATCCAGTTCCACCGTACAAAGAACTATTAACTCTGAAAAGCTTCAAGAAAAAGGGAGATCTTGTATTGTGAAAAAGCAAGGTTAAGTAATTTGTGATTTATGCTATGTAACAAAGGTAGAGAAGCATAGTATAATTGACTAGCCTCAGTGACAGGGAGCACTTGTTTCCTGGGCAGGAAAATAGGTCTTGGTTAATGTGGCAGAGTGGTGATGCCTTTGATATTCAGGTGTTTTTGCTGAGTGTTTCCACCATCCTTGTTGCCCACTCTGCTTAGGGCTTCATTACTTTAAATGCCTGGATTTTTTAACAACAATTTGTGCCCCAAAATTTAGCAGGTCAGGATTTTCTTTCTGCTTTTCTAATGACAAAAATGAAGTTTAAAGATGCTTAGTGACTCTCAAAATCTCAAAGAAGACATGTAGTATAAGGGTAATAATAGTCCGTGCAATTTGTTGTTTTTTTCTAATCTTTGTAAATTATTCAATATTTTTCAACATTTCTGATAGTTACTGTTCAATTTTTATTTCCTTAAGTGTACACTGTACTCCTTGAAGTAGGAGTATGGTTGAACATCAATGGAGAGCAGTGGTTGGGAGGATGAGATAGGCGCCTGATGACTCTTTCTTGGCTGCCTACTTTTCTTGGTTGTTTAGTGTGTTTGGATTTTCCTTACCTTTACTGCTGCTTCCTCAGATTGCTTCCCAAGCTCCATCAAAACCCGTGTGTTCTCTGATTATTCCCTTTCCTCTGACCAAGAAAATATACATTCCAAGAAAACAAGAAATCTGTCTCTTTTGTTCACTTTTATTATCTTGCGGTTTAAACATATACACAAAATAGGTATTTGTTGAAGTCATTCACTAAAGAGGTGTAGATTCTCATCAAGAATGATGCTAGAATTCACAGGAAATTGACTTATAAATTTCAAGTTTCTCTTTAGTGAAAAGCCATTATATTGATTGTTCAGCATGTGAAACAGCCTGTAATGGCATGCACAGAGAGTTTTGTGCAGTGTCTGGAGTGCACCATAATCATTTGTTTATAATATGTTAAACACCAAGATTTTCAGGTGGTATCACTCAGGACTCTTTTTTAATAGACTCAGAGAACAACCTTCAACCCAGTTGTCATTTCCTAAGTTCTTTTCATGTCTTGGTCAAGTCATCATTGTAGTTCAGCTTCTAGAACTATTGGTCAGATCTACCATTTGTGTATTATTTCAAGCCCAGGCTAAGCCATCTTTTTCTCATAGATGTCAGGATTATAAAGACCAAAGAATCACTGGAACAATCACAGTGCCTAACAATATTAAAGACTATTCATGACCCTTTGGTAACAAAGAATTTTAAATCTTATATTCTGCTTTAAAATCTGTTTTTCACTTGAAAAACTGTATGCAAAGAAAAAATTGTATGTTTCCCCTTATTATTAAGTATTGATTTTTTAGTAATAATTTGTTTCCAAAATACATACATATACTATAGATAAATATGTCATTTATATGAATACTTTACAACTACATTAGAGGACATTTTGAGGAAAAACTTACATGCTCAAAGTTGAGATTTCATTTCATGTTTACTTTGAACTTTTAAATATGTTTAAGTAAATTTCTAAGTTAGTTATGCACAATGAGTTCTAGACTTCCAGATCCAAAGAGACATATTCATACTGTGCTTTTCAAAAGCATATGTAATAAAAAAATAAATGTCGTTTTACATGTGTGAACTATCAGCAGCACTTACAGAAAATCTACTTTTAAGCATAAAAAAGGGTCTATGATGTTGACTCTATAACAATAAAAAGAATAGTACCTCAACTCATATGTTCACAATAAGAATGAATCTTCCCCTGAATATTTTAATAATTTTTGGTTTATTATTTACAAAAAAATAAACAAACAAAAATATTAAAATATTGCTGTGAATTTTTCTTCCCTTCAAAATATTTGTCATAGTGTCATAGGAAATTAGCTCTGCTATTTTTCTCTTGTCCCTATGTCAAGAGATGTCAGAAACACAGAGTAGTAACAAGACATGTGGTCTTGAATCTGTTCTTAGGAGGCCATATTATAATGAGCTCTGAACTTTAGCTATCCCATTCCTTGCCGTCCCTCTTGAATCTAATCCAGCAGATATTTAGCTTCCCAGAAGAGGAGAAGGATGTAATTATAATATCAATGTACCCACAGAAACATATGGCACAGTGAAACCCAACCTAGATGGTCTATTTTCTGTTGGCATCTTACTAAACCCAGTAAAATCTCTTTACAAGGCAGGCTTTTGATACCAGCTAAATATCATTCTCAGACCTCATATGACTGAGACTCCTTTAGATTTCTATATGCAAATGTAGTATGATTCTGTCTGCCTATTTTAAACTCCAATCTGAAGTCCATTTTGAATAACAAAAATCCTTGTGTTCTGTTCCTTTGAAAGTTTGCATTCATCTGACACTGATATTCATATATCATTCAAAGGAAACTAGCAGAGAAAATAATGGTATAGAGTTTGAAATAAAACTAAATAGTTTTAATGACCTAAAAATATAATTTTTACCAGAATTATTTATGTTAAAGAAAAACTAGTCAGATGTGAAATATGTATATATTAGATAGATAGAATATATTAATAATGTAAATCTTTGTGCAATGTGTGTGTATGTGTGTGTGTGCATGAATGTGCAATTGTTCATGCATCAGGAAGTGAGACGATAATGTGAGGCTTCCCTCAGTTGCTCTCCACATTACTGTTTAGATGGTATCTCTCACTAAGCCCAAGTCACCAAGTTGTATAGATTGACTGGCTAATGAGGTCTGTCTCTCTCTGTCTACCCTGTGCTGGCATTAAAGGCACAAGACGCCCAGCCTAACTCTCTATGTGACTTCAGAGAATAAAACCCAATTTCTCATGCACACAAGGCAAGCACTTTAACAATGGAGCCATTTCCCTATCCACATGAACTAGTTAAATGCCTGTAATCACATAGCAAACATCTTTATCTAGAACCTAAATCAAACAGGAAATCTTTCCACCTAGTCATGGAAAGTAGTCATCACAGATATGAGAATTTAACACTTGATCTTGGAATGTATTATATTTAAAGCATTTGATAACACCAAGAGAAGTGAATTACCAAATGGTTTTTATGACACATATTTAATTAACTGAACTAATAATGAACAGTGACATTATAGAGGTTGTTCCATTCATTTGTTGTATAATAATATGCTGGTTAATACTTTTTAAAAAGTTATCTGTAATCATCAATGTATCATTTGTTTTGTGGGAACATTAATTGGATCAAGTAAACGTAGTGTTATTTGTAATGTGGGTAGGCATTAATATGCTTCCTCGCTTAAAAATGTCACTGTGACATGTTATCAAAATATCAAAAGTTTAACTTCATGTGTAGCATAAAAGGTTCATTAAATACTCATATTTATGAGTACTTTGTCTCTTCTTCTATTATAATGATAAAGATCAGTATCATACAATACCTTAAAATTTTATTTATAATGGTATCTTCAAAGTTTTATTTGTGAGGGATAATACTACATTTAAAGCTATGGGAATTCTTTTTCACCTTCTACTTTTAGCCAGTGGGTCAGTTCATTTCTATTAAGAAACAGAAATATGACTTCATATTAATGATGGAATCAAAACAGATGGCGCTATCTAATGGTTTAGGCAGGAAACAAGAGGAGGAATTATAGCTTCTTACACTTATATCTACCACTGATTCACTCAGTGACCTTGGGCAAATTACTTAAGCTGCCAGGTCAAATTTTCTAAATGCACATCTTTTTTTTTTTCCTTAATGCCCAGAGCACATATTAACAGAAGGGAAACTCTAGAGACATAGAAAAAGGAAATGATATAATACCGAGGGGAGAAAAAAGCCTTTGGCATGAAAGAGATT
Source organism: Ondatra zibethicus (assembly GCA_004026605.1). NCBI lineage: Eukaryota > Metazoa > Chordata > Mammalia > Rodentia > Cricetidae > Ondatra > Ondatra zibethicus. Next base: position 13,100 of record PVIU01025018.1, read on the forward strand.
AAGCTGCTTACCTAAAGTTTCACAGTGTGTGGACTACCTGAGATTCAAATTTAACATTGGATGGTCAGAGTCTCAATTTCTCAGTCTCCAATGTCAGCGAACAGTTATCATGCACATGTATTACAATGATGAGAAATTTGACAAATAAATGGTACTGTCCAGAGTGCACACAGCATTTTAGACCACAGTACTAGAACATCGAGAACACAATATTAAGAGAGTCAAGACATTTTCTAACAGGAACACTTAATCTTGTAAAATATGCTAAAACAAGCGCAAGGTATATGTACACTATTTTTGTATATTTTTTGTTAATACCCAAAATCAGTAAATTTGCCAAGTACTGATGCTACTTCTAATCTTACTTGAGCCTGTCATCCACTAACATCAATCCAACTGGACATTTCTCCAACCAGCCATATATTATCTTCTCGGAGATTATGCTAATTCTCCAGCCTCTAATGTTTCTTCCTCATGGTGCCCAAACTTGGATCTTTTCAATTCCACTTGTAGCCCAGCATTCAGAGTAAATATAAATACAATGACATTATATAGTGCCCTGTCTTAATTAGGGTTACCATCATTTTGTTTTGTTTTGTTTTTTGTTGTTGTTGTTGTTTTTCAAGACAGGGTTTCTCTGTAGCTTTGGAGCCTGTCCTGGAACATCTCTTACAGACCAGGCTGGCCTCAAATTCACAGTGATCTGCCTCTGCCTTCTGAGTCCTGGGATTAAAAGCGTGCACCACCACTGCCCAGCAGGTTACCATTATTCTGATGAGACACCAAGACCAAAAGCAATTTGGGACTAAAAAGTTTATTTGGCTTTTGTATTCTGAGTCACAGTCGACTGAGGGAATACAAGCAAGACAAGAACTAAAACTAGGCAGAGAAACCTGGTTGCAGAAAATGAGCAGAGGTCATGAAGTATTTCTCCTTACTGGCTTGCTCCTAATGGCTTGCTCATCCTGCTTTCTTACAGAACCCAGGACATGAGCCCAGGGATGGCCCTACCCACTCTCAGTTGAGCCCTTTCTCATCATTACTAATTACAAGAATGCCCTACAGGACTGTCTATACTCTGATCTTATGGAAGCACTTTCCACAAGGAAAGAGGTTCTGTCCTTTCTGATGATACTAACTTATGTCAAGTTGACAAAAAACTGGCAAGTACATGCTGCCAGATCTGCCTCTCTCTCTCTCTCTCTCTCTCTCTCTCTCTCTCTCTCTCTCTCTCTCTCTCTCTCTCTCTCTCTCTCTCTCTCTCTCTCTCTCTCTCCTTCCCTACCAGTCCCATGAGACATGAATTTTCATCTTCAGGACGCCTGTATACTTTGAGGATGGAAGTTACTGGTTGTCTACTCCGTCATAAACAATTGGCATATACCCACAATTAGACTGATTCCATCTGCCGCGGGAGCTCTTTCCGCTCCTTCAGCCAATAGCCTTTAAGATACCAGCCCACTGGGGTGTGGTCTATTTAATTTTAAAAAGCGGCGACAGCCCTCCGGCTTTCTCTCTTGCTTCCAGCTCCCATTCTGACTGCTATACTCTCTGTTTCCTGTTTGCTACGAGAGGACTGTGGTGTAGGATGGTGTTCTGTAAGTTTTTCTCCTCCAATAAATAACCCCTTTTAATCCAAACTGGTGTGGGATTGTTTTGCAGCTTTACCATCTCTAAAATTTAAGAGTTCCATTTATTTTTTGGTATCTTTTCTGTGTGTTTTTTTCATTTTGAGACACTATCTTGATTGTTTTAAAAAGAGAAAATGATCTAAGTGAAATCAAGCAAGCAAAAGAGACTTATTTTGTCTAACGTAATAGGAGTGAGGGTGAACTCAATTGTGTTTCAACTAAACAGAAAATTTTACAATACTGGGAATCATACCCAAGTCTGTTTTGAGAGAAATCAGTGACCAGGTAACTAAAGATTGGCATTGATGCATAGAGTGCTGAGACATCAACTTGCACAGAGAGTCTCTTGTACATCCTTTTCATTGGTGACCCTATTTTATGATGGCTTTTAAGCCATTTAAAATGCTTTTTCTAAACTGTGAAACTGGTAAAATGCTGAGAAATTTACATCTCAAGGGGGCAAAACAAGAATTTACAATTACAAGTTTTCCAAAGTAAATGCTTGAGGAAAAGGGAGGTCAGAGGCCTGTGGTGAGGTCAAAACCCATCTGAAGTAACTGAAACCCCCATGGATGCCCAAAAATGTGAGCCTATTTCCACCTTGACCAAAGGTCAGAGAGTTGGAACTTACCTCAAGTTCCTTCAAGGTCATTGTGTTTCTACCTCAAATATAGGTTCCACATAGATTTAGATCAGAGAGTTCTGCTCTCTCAAGATTATTGTCAATAATAGCCAGACCTTGTACTCCAGTAATAGAGAAGTAGATTTTTCTTACATCAAACAAGAGTCTAAATAGCCAACTAAGTTCCAGGTCCCTTGAAGAGAAAACATTGGAGTCCATCCAGGGAGTGGTTTGCCTACAGAATGTGTTAGTCTAGGCTGTGAGCATGACTTGTTTACTCTAGCAACACAATGTTTAACTATCAGCGTAGCCTGTGACCTTCAATTGGTATGTTCATTTTGTTGTATCATGTTAATGTAGTTTTTTGTCTTACTTCTGCCTTTTGGGGTCAGGAGTATTTGAAGCAGTTGAAAATGTAATGCAGGCAAATTTTAGTACTCACTAGAATTCCCTCCTAATCCTACCCTACATGTTTCTCCATTTTATTATTTTTATTTGTGTCTTTATATTCTTTACTATATTTCTTTTTTATATTTATTTAACTTTATTTTATGTGCATTGTTATCAGATCTCCTGGAACTGGATTTGCAGACAGGTGTGAACTGCCATATGGGTGCTGGGAATTGAACCTGGGTCCTCTGGAAGAGCAGCCAATGCTCTCAACCACTGGACCATCTCTCCAGCCCCTCTTTACTACTATATTTCTAAATCCCCATGCCTCTACCCTGGCAAGAGGTATTTTTTGGTCCCTGACAGAACCAAGAGGAATTAGGTCATTTGGGTGAATACTTTTATGGAGGATGTGCAAAAACTATATTGTTTTTGTATCTATGCTGCATCAGGTGTGTAGGATACTTGGCACTATAATATGTTTCTAATCATATGTTTTATTTTCTGTTTCCCTAGTTATAGATACACCAGAACTTCAAATGTTACATAGAATCCACACATTTGCTTTGGCTCTCTCTTTGTATATAGGTGAGTTCATTCCTCATTTTCCTTCACTTTTTGGTTGCTCCTTTTGTTATATACTATGGTCCCTGTCTTTATTGGTTTTTGCTAAGGAGACCCAAAAAGTCTTTATTTAAGTCAAGCCAATTTTCTGCTCTACCTGGATGTTTCAGGGCTGATGTGGGATGTCCTTCTGTATATGTGTTGCTCGTATTATTTAATGAATAAAGTTGTTTTGGCCTATAGCGAGGAAGAATATCAAGGCTGGAAGAGATATATAGAGAGAGTTGGTGTAGTAAAGAAGATGTCATATAATCGCTGTAGGAGAAAGATGCCAGGGTACCAGAACCTTACTGGTAGGCCACAGCTTCATAACAATACACAGATTAATAGAAACAGGTTAATTTAAGATTTAAGAGTTAACCAGGAATATGCTAAAGCTATTGGCCAAGCAGTGTTGTAATTAATATAGTTTCTGTGTGATTATTTGGGACTGGGTGGACAGAAACAAAAGAGCAGTCTCTGTTAACAAAATGGCACCATCATGGAGCAAGAATTTCCACAAAAGTCTAAGAAGGCTTAAAACAAAAGCACAGTCTCCATTTATGAAAGGTTCCTTTAAGAGAAGGCTTGCTGACTCAGCATTAGCAGCAAAAACTGCACAGCTTCTTTGAAAGACAGCTTCCTGGTTCATGCTGACAGTACAAAGAGCTCAGACTCTTTAAGGAGGCCAAGCACTTGAATGGGGTCTGTGTGCAGCATATTAAAAATTGCTTACTGGTGACATAGAACTGCTGTGTCCTTGGAGTTGGGTCAATGAATGTACTGCCACCGTGTTGGACAGAATGGAGTCAACAGACAGGACCACAGAGTTGGTCCTAGAGGTACGGACTTAGCATAAAAATGGTGCTCCTGACCAGAAAATGATTACAGATATGCAATAAAGACAACTTCAGATGAAAAAGACTTCTAAATGGGTCACAGTGATGGATAAATGTACATGGGCTAATGAGAGAGAAGAAAGAATACAGATAGACATAGATTAAAGAAGTAAAGATAATAAACTATTAAAAAGTAATATAAAAAATGATCCTCATAAAGATGTAAAATACACAGAGAGTCTGAATTATGTATATTATTGTGGTTTTTGTTGATTTTTTTTTTGAAATTTTTGACTGTAAATAAGCTAAGTATAGAGAGGGATTTCATTGTAAGTACTGCTAAATTAATCCAATATATTTCTATTAATCTGTGTATTGTTATGAGGCTGTGGCCTACCGGTAAGGTTCTGGTATCCTGACATCTTTCTCCTACAGCAATTATATGGCATCTTCTTGACTACACCAACTTTCTCTCTATATATATATTTTGAAGGTATCTTGACTTTAATATTTAACTTCAAGAACATGTTACTTTGAAAAAGAGGTTCTGCTTTTGTTCTCACAGAAGATGAAGAACCTGTGGATTACTTCCAGGCAAATGTGGTTTGATGGAACAAGAACCCCTGAAAGCTCTGTAAATCCTAAAAATACTTTGCCCAACAAACAGCATGAAGCAGTTTGGAGAAAACTATGCCCAAATTTTCAAAATTATTGTTTATAAATGTTTGTTTTCATTTAAAGGGGGATATGATATTGAAATGGATACTTAGCCTTGGTATAGATCTTGGTCTACTGATAAATATTTAAGGTTGATTTTGTCATACAGTGTATATGTATATGTGCTCTTATTTAAGGTATTGTGTTTGTGCAGCTCATTTAAAAATGTAATGCATAATTAAGAAATACAGATTAATAAATAGTCATCTATAATAGTCAAATTGCAATCATGTTAGTTAAGTTTTATATATGTACAGAGATATATTTCAGATAGCTAGGTATTCTTCAGATCTTTCAAAGATCTATATAATATGTAATTACATGTTTTAAGATCTTAAACTTTTCTCGACAATGAGATATATCTGATCCTGGCAGCATCAATTTACTTCAGAGATGATGGGCATTGAAGAAACTCCTTATGGAGTTTGTTAACATTGTGGCAAGATTAGCCATTTGAGCAAGAAACTGCTTGACAGTATCTTGTATAAATTGGAAAAGAAGGACTCACAGGAAAGGGACCAATGAACTTAGTTAGATTTGAAAAATTCAGGATGGTCCTTCAGGGTTTTTGATTCACAGAGGAAACTGTCAGACATTCAGGACACAGAAAAAAAAGCAACTGATAAACTTTGCCATTGCAAAGCAGAACAGATTTTCAAATTTCTTTCTTCATGGAAAAGTCTGCTGGATACTATGTGTCTGTAGGCTGAAAATGGATGCTTCAATATTACAGAAGAATATTGGGTGACTATCAAGGCAAGGAGATTTCTTTGTCAGTTCTTGAGCTTTGGAAGTTGCTTACAATGCTCTTCCTGTTTACTAAGGTAATATTATATCCTTCTGGAGTCTTTGAAGAGTTGAAGACAGATAGTTATAGTTTTCCTTAGTTATGATAAAAATAAATTAGATATAAAACTTTCCAGATATAACTAGACTAAGTATTGTAAATGTAATTTTTGCTTGATACCTATTTTGTTATATGCATGTTTACTGTGTTAAAATTAAAACCTTCCTTTTTAATTAGACACAAAAGGGAAGGTGTTGTGGAATGTTCTTCTGTGTATGTGTTCCACTTATTGGCTAACGATTAAAGCTTCTGTGGCCTATGGCAGGGCAGAATATAGGGAGTCTGGAAGAGATACATAGAGAGAGAGTAGGTGGAGTCAAGTAGATGCCATGGAGCTGCCAAATGAGAAAGACGCCAGAACCTTACCTGTAGGCCACAGCCTCTTGGCAAAACACAGACTAATAAAAATGGGTTAATCTAAGTTATAAGAGTTAGCCGGTAATATGCCTAAACTATTGGCCAAGCAATGTTTCAATTAATGTAGTTTCTGTGTGATTATTCCGTCTCTGTGGCCGAGAACGAAAGAGCAGTCTGGCTACATAGGACAATTCATAACTCACACTAAGTTAAACTTTATTAGTGAAAAAATGTCTCTCTCATGCTACAGAAGTGCATTACTCACACACACTGGTACATGACAACACCACACTGTTTAGGATAGGTGAAGCCATCCTGTCACATATATAGAGATTGATCAATTGAATAAATATTGGGTTGACTACTTCATAACTTCCATCGCCTACTATGTAGAACATCAGGTCATAAGATTTTAAAAATATATAACCATATTATCCCCAAATCCAAAGGAAAAATCTCATTAAGAGGACAGAAAACTCCACACTTACTCTAATGTAGTCTATGAAAATCATAAAAATGATAGCTGGACATGGTCATGCACCCGACTAGACACTCAGATTGACACTGGATTGAGCAGAAAGATTATATCTTTGATGCTATCTTAGATTACATAATTATACTCTGAAACAAACAAGCAAACACTTGTCAGCTGCATTTGGAAATTCAAAGGATTCTTTAAGAACAGGAGTGTTATTCTTCCTATACCAAAAACAAATATATCTATGTAAATACATTTAAGTTTAAAATTACTTATATTACCTATAAGTATTTGTTCTGAAAGCTAATTTGGAGACTTTCTAATTCATGAATGTCATAAAAGAACCTTACAATAAGCAGAAAACTGAAAAGCAAGCTATTTGTTCTAGGCATATCAGAAATCAAGACTGACATGCAAATTACTAATTTGGAATATAGATAGGGAGAAAACTTCAGAGTCATAATTAGAATTTGGCTACCTTGAAAAAAGGTTACAGTTGCCATCACATGTTAGAACTCAGATACATTGTTCGGAATAACTGTGGGTTATTGGAAGCAATCGCTCAAGGCTAACCTAAATAATTTCATCATGTTTTGAAGGTAATAATCAAAGAATATCTTTTTTGGTATGGCTGAGGGACTACTGGAGAGATGACTCAGCAGTTAATAGTACTGCCTGCTCTTCCAAAAGTCCTGAGTTCAAGTCCCAGCAACCACATGGTGACTCACTACCTTCTGTAATGAGATCTGATGCCCTCTTGAGGAAGAGACCTAGTCAGTCATCCTCATCAGACCATTAAACCCAATATGACAAGCTCAACAGAACCACCATATATGGGCTGGCCATGCATGCTGCAGTATTGCCAGGGCATGAATTTCATTTCATTGATGGCTGAGGGAGTAGACAAGTATTTGCTGTGAAATGTCACCAAAGCATTTGCTGTGGAAAATAAAATAAGTACACAGCTTATTCTTTAAACCCGTTGATCTTTCTTATTCCATACCAGAGGAATTAGGGGCACTGGAGTACAGGGTTAAGAAATATTTGCAATTCCATCTGTAGTTAAAATTTTATTAAATTCCATATGTCTAGGAGGAAAAGCAGAATGGAATAACAATATGAGTTTTTATTTTGCATCAAAAGTGGAAAGAGTGGTTTCTAGATTTATCTCCTGTTATTTATTACTTTTATTTAAGAATGATGAAGGAGGAGCTCACAGACCAATGTTTTGTGGAAAATCCTGTAACTTAAAATAGAAATATCAAAAATGAAATAAAGAAAAAGAGTGTAAACCTGTGCCTTTTAATTCAGTAAGTAAAGCAGATAAACCTTCAACCAGTTAATAATGCAAAAGAAGAAACAAATTTACAAAAGAGAAGGAAGGGGTAAGATCAAATAGAGACAACCTCAAAAATTATCAAAGAAATGACATCTATCCAATAATAGCCAATATATTTTCGATTTTGAATAAAGATGTTTCAATGAATCAAAATTTCCAAAATGTCCTTAAGAAGTTCAAAACAGCATTATAATTGCACTGGTAACAGTAGTGAATAACTTGTCTAAAATTAAAAATAATAATATGACAAGTTCAAAGTTAAATATATCTTACCTTATTTCAAAACATTACATTTCTTTGCTCTACACCAATGAAGATATGAGAAAGATAGAAATTTTGTCAATTAATTTTGTGAAGCCAGCAAAATTACATCAGTTGAGGAGAAATAGGCATTTAATGAAATTCAAATGTCATGTCTAATAAGAGATCCAAATAAAACAGGAACAAATGGTATGTTATTTAAATATCGTAAGAAATACTTAATAAAATTGAATTGCAAATATCAGTCTTAGAGAGACACTAGCATAATTAAGTTAAAACAGTAATGTCCTTTACCATCATCACCATTAGTAAGTTTTTTGAGAAGTTCTAATACGGTAAAGAAAATAAAATAACTGGAACAGCTATTATAAAAGAACAGATGAAGTTATCTACCTATGATAATAATATGATTTTATAATTTGAAAGCCACTGTTAATTTTGGAAACATTGCAGTCATAAGGTTTTGTGTCATCCAGATCTAACACCTATTCTCTATTGCACCAAATAAAACAGACAAAGCATCTCAGATATGTGAAATAACACCACCCTAAAATAGAGACTAAAACTTTGTTTATAGTGCACGAAGATAATCTTTTTATAGGGTATTAATTTTACAAAAACAAACAATATATATGTATGTATATACTGAATCTTCTGTGTTAGCTTTCTGTGGCTGTGACAAACTATCTGCTCTAAAACTGTGGTCCCTGGTAGATCAATTGTGTTCAAGTGGACCCAGACACCACAAAATAGTTGGGCAGCACAAATTGATCATGAGAAGAAAAAAGGGGAGGAAACCACAAAGTTGATTGAATAGAAAAGAGGGCTTATCTGTGAATAGTTGACGAGGTTCATGGATATTACAAAACACTTTGCACTAATTTTTGTTATATTTTATTTTATTATTTAAAACAAATTTTTAAATTTTAATAATTTTAATCATATCTTCCCCTTCCCCAAGTCCTTTAAATTCTTCAAATATGTATGATTCTAGAAGTTATATTGAAGACTTGCTTGGTCTTGACTTTCACAATAACAGAAAAAAACAACTTATAAGGAAGAAAGATGTCGTGGCTTATGGTTCTAGAGTCTTCTATGATTGTTCATCTCTATTATTTGAGAAACTGCAGTAGCATGTTGGAGAACTTCTAGCAGATATAAGCTGCTCACATTACAGATGGCTATATACTAAAAGAGAGTAGAAGAGTTTCGGGTTACAATATTTCCTTAAAGGGAATCCTAGCAGTGATCTTCTACTGTGCCTCACCTTCTCTCCTTTAGTGGGAAGTTGCTTGACCTGGTTCCAAATGCTTGTACTAATCAAAATCCAGGTCCTGCTTTTATGCAATTAGTAATTGAAAGACGGAAAGAGTGAATCTGGCAAGAAGAAACATAGGGATCTCAGAACTATCGTTGTATCTATCTCCTCTCACGTAACTCTCTCCCATAATGGTTTCTAAAGCCTTTGAAAGGACCAGCATGGTAAGAAAAACATGTAACTTTAAAGTATAACCCATTGTTCTGAAAAGCTTGGAGAAAAAATTGGGGAAGATGTTGCCAGAAACAACTGGTCAACCTGTGCTTCTCTAAATTATTTTACAAGAACCTTTGTGAATGCAGCTCTTGTGAGTTGTCACCCATACTGAGGTCGGATTTAGGGTGTGTAACTGCCTCTGAATTACTAATTTGGAAGAAATCTGTGAACTATATTCCTGTAACTCCAGAAATCACAGCAGTTTAGTGAGTTCTTAACATTATTCCTTCTGTCAGGTTTTATTTTCTCAGGAAATATCTCTGGAGTGTTCCTTTGCTATTACTTTTTGTTTGCATGAGTCACAATTGATGCATCTCATTTAGCTTTGCTTTTAAGCCAGGATGGCTTGATTAATGTCATTTCTACTGATATCACTGTCATTGGAAATCTCATGTTACCCTTATCAACCACTTCAGTCCTGGCATTTGGCTATATTGTCTATAAAGATCCCAGGAGCTCTGTACTCAACACTCCTGTGTGATATAGGCCATTATCTTACAGTCTTCCTGAGGTTGGCTGAATAAGCATTTTAATTTAGTTCACAACTTTATTGCCTAAATCATTGTTGGACTGCATTAGAAACTTTCTGTCTGTTTTGTTCTTAGCAAGTCTCTCGATTTCAGAATATTTTATTGTCTGTGAATATTATATTTGGTTAAGTAGTGTTATCACTTGTAGGATATCCTGTATTAAATTAGACTTATTTACTGAATGTTGTGCTAATTATCTTCTTTTGGTGTGGGACTATGAAAGTGTTACCACTAGTTACACAATAAGCATAATGTAATATTTATTATTTAATTATGTATCATAGTCTCTCAACATCATACTGAAAATTGGAAGAGGCAAGAGTACAAGAGGGGTGCTTGCTGTTAATATAAAGATGTAATGGCAATTATAATTTGAAGTTGATGGAACTGGTCTTTCAGAACATTATTTTCCAAGACATTATTTTTTTACATTTGTGAATTTCTAAATGACTACTATCTAAACAACAATCCGAGAAGTAGATTATTAAGAAGGGAAAATAATGCAATTCAAAATCAATTAACTTCAACTAAAGATACAGTATACGTCAAACTCCTTGCATTTACATAGGGAGAAATATTGCACACCATACAAGAGTGCCCTCTTTAATGTCAGTGCAAGAGAGACAGAAACAGAGATCCACAAGACAAGGTGCCTGGCATATTTAGCAAGAATTGGTGAGCGCCTCTTTCAACAAGAGGCCCTCCCTCAATAAACGTGATGATATATAATCAAGAAAGACATGTTTTGTCTCCCTTTGGCCTTTACAAGTCTGTGCATATAAGTACATGAACACCTGCACACACACACACACACACACACACATACCCCTGTGAAAATGCATACATTTGAGTGCATTCCACATACAGATACAAAAAAAAAAAAAACAAATATATAAAAAAATCGATGGGTAAGTTTAAGGGAATAATATCATTGGTTCTCTACAGTTGAAAATAAAACTAGATTTAAAACTGCAATAACAATAAGAGAACTAAGTTTTAAGGAAGAAAACTATAAAACTGTAAAAGTTATAAAAGTATAATTAGAATATAAAAGAAATTTAATACATTCTAAAAGTGAACAAAAGTAGCCACAGTAAATATTTCCTCATAAAATGAGAACTGGAATCAATGTATATTAATGAAATCAGAATCAAGTTGAGACTAGACAGAGCTATAGTATGAATAATGCGATTTAATTCAGTGACTAGACGATTCACACTTGTGCATAGCTGCTCAAGGCAAAAGCCTGCTCTACCCAAA